>CM038795.1:26433017-26596252 GCA_021764765.1 Vicia sativa | reverse complement strand
GTATAGCCATCTGTTACCATGTCCCAGAGGTCACCGTCATGAGCTAGAAAGAAACTTTCAATTCTGTCCTTCTGTCATACCCCAAAATTTGCCCTCCATCTACTCAAGAGATTTCATACATCTATGCTCAAGGATTCCTCAAGAGTTGATCAAACAAACTCTCTCCTAGACAATCAACCCAAACTAGGGTTTGGTATCTCTCAAGTCAAGATGAACTTCCAACATATCCAATGGCCTTCATGCCTCCTCATATGCTTCAAAGATTCTCCATGTCAAGTTTCAAGCTTCACAAGTCAAGTTTCCTCAGACAATTGCTCAGATGGTTGAAAATCAGTTGTATTGGACAAAAAGTCAAGCTATGGTCAACATCTGATCAAACTTCATAATTTTTGGTCAACATCCTCATTTTGAAGTTACATTCATCATTTGATCAAGGGTTGATCATGATTCATCAAGAAAACTCAAGATTTGCTCAAAGTCGAACTTTCTAAATTAGGGTTTCTAGGTGAAAAGTCAATGAACTTTGGTGATCATAACTTTCTCATACTTTCTCGAAAATTTTTCCACCACCTCTTGTTTTGAAGGAAATTCAATTCTCTACAACTTCATGTCTCACAAGAATGTCCAAAAATGCTTCATTTGAGAGGTATAGCTCAAAACATTCTGGTCATTTTCAAAGTCAACAAAAGTCAACTTTTGCTTTGAAGATATATTGAGCATGGTAACTCCAATTGAGATGAGACCAAAAGGGTTGGTTAGAGGACTCTTAGAGCTTTCCAAAAGGTCCAAGAACATTCAAAAATGTGGAAAATTGAGCAAGTTACACCACTCACAAGTTGGGCAATTTTGAAAGGATGCACAAAGAGAAATACTCCTAAAAAGCAAAAACTTTGCAAATGGGCCTACTTTTTCTTCATCCTAACTTATTCCTCATACAATTAGGAATGTCCAAGCCCAATGCCACGAATTTTTATTTTATTTTCATATTTAATTTGGAATTTATTCATTTAAATACAAATTAAATTGAAAAATAAATATAAAATCAAATTAAATGCAAATTTGATTTTTATTTCTTCTTTGTGATCCAATCAATTCATTAAAAGCCAGCAAATTCAAAATTGGATCAATATGGGAAGATTAGATTGAAAATTGACCAAAGTTTGAAGATTTGATTTTTTACAAAAAATCAAATTTGATTATCATTGATTATTGATCAATTCTTTCCCAAAACAATGCCAAATCCTTCGGTACTTATACTTGATGCATACCAATTGAAGAGGACAAAAAAATTGCTCTAAGAACCTAAAAAATTCAAAAAACTTGGAAAAAGGCAATTTGAATTACATTTCGAGGCCAATTCAAGGTGTTTTGAGGATTGAATAAGCATCCTCAAGGTCCCGAAGCTATTCGATCATCCTCGCGCGTTGAAGCGTCGAATCGTCCAAAGTCACGGTTTGTATCAACATAACTCAAAATCGAATCCATACATACATGACATGTTTAATGTGTTTTGATTATATATACGTGTTGCTAATGATGTTTCCAAGCTTTACATAGTTTGATTTGAGTTTCAGGCAAGAATCACGAGATGCCATTATTAGGGTTTACGAGATCGATTTAGGGTTTCACAAATAGAAAAAATTGGACCATAAGACCCATACCATTGTTCGGAATGCTTCAGGAATCGAACCATGCCTTTAGAATTCATTTATATTATGTATCTGCGTTTTTATTTTGCGGGGCTTGTAGCGTCGAAGGAAGACCGGCTAACTTTTGAAAATTCAAAGCGAAGAAGATGGGATGGTAGCGAGATCGTGGCAATGGGAAGCGGCAGCGTGTGAAAATCCATTCGTTAGTTTCAAAACACAAGCGCCACATGCCGTGATTAAGGCTCTCCTTGTTGGAGATGCTCTCAAGGTCCCTATTCGAACCGACGGGGACCATTCCTTTTTCTTTTCACAAACTTTCAATATTTTCATATTTTTTCATATTTTTTCTAATATTTTACATGCATTTTCAATTAATTTCACAATTTTATTTCTGCATTTAAAAATCATCAAAAATTATTTTCCTTTTTATTTTGTATTATGAAAATCTTTATTTAATTTAATAAATTAAAAAACACAATTTTGCATGCATATTTATTTTTATTTATAATTTTGCATTTAAATCATTGTAAATTCATTTTTAATTATTAAGTTGCATCTAAAAAATCCCAAAAAATTATTTTAGTATATTTACATTATTTCCAGCATGTCATATTTTTTCCAATTAAAAATTTGCATTTATTCTAACATTTTCTCTTATTTCGATTTCATCATATTTTTCAGATTTCTCGTTTGCTTCACGAGTTAATCAGATTAGGATTCTTCCATTTTATCTTATTTTCAATAATGTAATTGTATACGGGATGTAATAGTTTAATTTAGGATCTATATTTTCCGCATTTTAAATTATGTATACGCCCCAAAGCCTTGTAATAGCGTGGGACATTTACCTTTCCGCACTTTACATTCGCATTTACTTTCGCACCTTATAAATTGCTAGTAATTAGGCGTGTATGGCAAGACTAAAATTGAACATAGCTCACTCTAATTTCAAGATAACATATTCGAAATCAACACACTTCTTTCACTTTACGCACCCCAGAAATTCTCTCGTTGCCTTTGCGAATTTAAAATGGTCATGTCCCTCGAGCGTAGAGGTATTCTAGCAGTTGCCTTCAAACAAATCATCATAGTCCCTTCGATACAAAGATCATAAGACCCGATGTCGCTTCGAATACATGATCTTGACCCTCGATTGTCGCCTCGAAAATGATGATAGTCCTTGAATGTGCTAGGATACTTCCTACAAGTTGCCTTCTATGACCATCCGATGTCCCTTGAATGTCCCTTACATCCAACGAATGGAGCTACCTCTAACTAATGGTATGGCTAGCTATTCTAAAGGAATGTAGAAGTACAACAAAGCGACCAATTAAAGGTGGGTAAATAAGTCTTTTAGTTGCTTGCTCTATTAAATGCTTTTCACACCACTTTTTCAAAGTTCAAATTTTTCAAAACAAAAACATTTAGAACACTTTGTATACACTCCTACATGAGTCATTACAAAGTCAAAGCGAAATGCCTTTTTCAAAACATCTTTGTCAAACACACGAGAAAGAAATTTTAAAAGTGATCTAGAGCAACTAAGAGCCGTAGATAACTACGGATGGAAAGGGTGCTAATGCCTTCCCTTTCATAACCATTCTCCGAACTCGAGAATCTAACGAAGGTCTTTTTACATTACTTTTACCTTCCCTTAATTGGATAAAAATAAAGTCGGTGGCGACTCTTACTATCCCATTTGGATACAAAAATCCTACAAAGTCGAGTTCAAGTATTCTGACTGGCGACTCTGTGAGGATACACCCAAAGAGAATTACCTTAGGGATTTCTAGATAACTTTTATTGCTTTTGTTTGACTTGTATGCTTTATCTTTAAGGGTTGCTTGGGTATTATATTGTTGGGGATCCTACACGGATTCGGGTTTCCTTTTAGGTAAGTAGCATTAGATCATCGCGAGTTAGGCGTATAACTAAGCGGTCAACATGATGGCTACGTTAGCGTGACACTTTGGTTGTCCGATACTCTTCATTCCCAAGTTGAAGATAGTATTTGGCTTCGCGTGGTGTCATCAGCGCTAACTAAACTTTTAGAACCTTAATTGACCCATCTTGGCCATTAGAAGGTAGTGAGATGGCGGCTTTAGTGTAGACCAGGGTTGGTTGATACTCGATGCTATGCTCATTGAGATTAGACTTTTGGGACATTTTCGATCGACCACTTGGCGTCGTATTGAAATAAGCGCCTCGAGAAAGATCGTGATGTGAGATTCCTAGAACCGGTTACTATTATAGGACGGGATGAACCAACTCAAACTTTTGGTGGGGTAATCACCTATACCTCATGCAAAGCCTTAAACCTAGGCTCATTGTGTGAATTGTTTGTGTGTGCTAAACATGACATCATGACATCATTTGCATTGCATATCATTTCTAACTATTTCAAGGACCTAAGGATTTATCTTTGCTCTGTTTTGTAGGGATTATGGCTTCAGAAAGACTATCAGAATCAACTTCATGGGTATCCTTCTCAACTCAAAATTGGTTTGAGAAATTCCCGACCATGCTCGGTTCATCAAAAGACATGGTTATCTACTTGATTTGGTTATCTCGGTTTTGAAGAAGATATGATGCATGTCTATTCAGTTCTTTGATCAGAAGCACCATTGCTTTACATTTCAGATTATCGGTTGGTTCCTACCTTAGAAGAGTTCTCTAAGCTACTTGGGATACCTATTCTTGACCAAATGCCATTCACGGTCTAGAAAAGGTTCTTAAGTTCGAAGACATCGCATCCATTACATCTTAAGCGCTCGGACATTGAAGCCAATTGGGAAACTAGAAGTGGAGTTAAGGGTTTACTTGCTAAGTTTCTAATTAAGAAAGCAGAGAATTCCTCAAAGCTATGAGTTTCCATGCATTTGAAAATATTGTGGCCTTGCTAATTTATGGTTTGGTTCTATTTCCTAATTCGGATCGGTTCATCGATATCAATACCATCAAGTTGTTCCTTACATGATCCGATGCCTACTTTACTTGGAGACATCACGCATTCTCTCCACACTCGTACTACTAGCGACAAGGAACTCTCATGTGTTGTATACGTTACTTTCAAGGTGGTTTATTTGCACCTTCATCCATCGATTTTGAAGAATGAACAAAGGTTGAGATGGTCTCGAAGGATGATGTCACTCTCTCATTCGGATATCCGTTGGAGCCTTTTCTCTCAAAGGACTTCACCTTCATTGAGCATTGTGGAGAGTTCCCTAATGTACCACTACTTGGTATAAGGGAGGTATCACTTACCCTTCTTTAGCTCTACGTCGGTTTGGTTTTGCTCGAAGAGATGGTCCACATGATATGCTTCTCCAAGATGTTGTGTTCGACTACAATCACGATCTCGAATTGCAAGCGAAGGTTTATACATGCTTGGGGCATGGTAAAAGGCGATACCAAGACTTTGGGGCACCGAACTCCATTCCTTGGGAACCTTACCTCAAATGGAGTGCGAGCTCGAGCTCAAAACCTCATGATGCCATTCACTTTGTTTTACGGTAATTATGGAACTGTTGCTATAGGTGGCGTACCTATCTTTGTTCCCATCGACATGCCTCTGATTTTGAAGACTTGAAGAGATCACGGATTCAACTAAAGAAGAAAGGATACCTTTGAAGCTCGTGCTATGCAAGCGAGAAGAAAGTGTTAGAGTTGACCAAGCTACTTCACGAGGAGCGAAATATCAACGCTTACATCGGCACCAAGAGGAAGCGCCCATGGGAGACTTAGAGCTTTAGGATGTTTATGTTTTCTTTTATTGTTTTGAACTATCTCTTGTACTTAAAAGAAAAAGAATAAAGAGAACTAATAAATGTTTGTTCATGCTTGTTTTAAACAAATTTAAATCTCTAAGGTCCTTGAAAACATTGCATTGCATTGCATTCGCATAAACATTGCATAGCATAGCATAACATTACATCACAGGTACATTGGAGATTGGTTTTCTCATTTGCTCGCTATTTATTTTAGTAGAAATGGCTCTTGAGCAATGTCAAAGATCTCCAGCTCGAATGCTCGGTTCAAGATGTTTACCGACTTGGTCCAAGGCCAAGAAGATTTGAAGAAGCTCATCAACAAGAAGAAGAAGGTTGTTGGTCTCCTCGACATGGGTAGGCGCTACAAAGGGGTCCAAAAGTGGTCAGTCGGATCGAGCTCTCTGAAGGAAGTGTCCATACCGAGGGGAGTACCAAGGGTGATGAAGATGAATAGCGTGAGCCAAAGAAAGAAGGAGAGGACCGCTCTGATTATAGCCAGTACTCTGATGAAGATGACAAGTACAAACAACTTGAAGACCGTGAATCTTGTGGAGAACTGAAGATGTCGGGCTGAACTTTGATGATCTGAGTCTTGTTCCTGGTGTTGTGATTCCTCCCAAATTCAAAGTTCCTACTTTTTCCAAGTATGATGGCATGTCTTTCCCTAAGCTGCATTTGAAGTCCTATGTTGGAAAATCAATCCCACGATGGAAAGTTGTGGATGCACTTATTTTCAAGAGAGTTTGTCAGAACCATTGGAATGGTACTATCACTAGAGAATGGCCGTATCCGTACTTGGGTGATTTGGTGATGCTTTCTGAGACGGTATAGTACAATCTTGAATTGACACCACTCGCATGCAACTACAAAGCATATGGGTCGTGACGAGAAGTTCAAGGAGTATGCTCAAGTGGAGAGATCTAGCGGTGATTCAACCATCCTTGTCCAATAGGGATTGGTTGATATGTTCATGGGAACAACAAGGCCCGTTCTTGATCATCGATTGGAAATTCTTCATCCGGATTCACGATATTATTGATGGCGCATTGAAGTGTATCAAGAGTGGGAAGATCCATGTAGTCATCTTGAAATCTGCAAAGAGATCTTTTGGTGGTAAGAAAGAAGCCAATCTTGTGTGGTCGGAAAAGCGAGCCAAGACCGACCGTGCTCGATCGTAGAGGCGGTTGTGATCTCGATCCTACATCGGCACAACCTCGGTGAGACAGCGTAGCGAGCCGCCCGAGGCGGTTCTGATCAACATGCCTTTGTCATAAGCCTTGCAACACATGTTGAGCTGATACCTTGAGGGATCCTCCTCGGAATGTCAACACTTCCTCTCCGTACAATCCTAATGCTAAGTGTGCTTATCATTCCAATAGCCAGGACATAATTGACGATTGTTGGGCTCGAAGAACAAGATTCAAGATATGATTGAAGCTAAGCAGTTGAGTTTGATCCTCCTGTTGAGACCCGATGTGATCAACGCCTATGCTAACCATGACAAGAGTTCCAACGGTGATGATACTTATGTTTTCAACATAGATGACTTGACCATTCCTCGATGGTATTAAGAAGAATTTGTTGCAAGCCGTGTCGACCAGGATGCCCGAGAGAGTCGTTGGTGCCCATCCGCGCTGATGGTTGTGCTTGGTTGAGAAGGCGTGTTCGATGCATGATGGATAGCAGAGAGATACTATTTACGAAACCACATGCGGTGTGTGAAGAAATGTCTAAGTTGAAGATCGACAATGCGAATGAAAGCATATCATCATGTGGGATACCTTGGGGCAGCCAGTGGAAAATATGATTACATGGTGAAGTACACATCACGATAGTTACAAGATTCCTATTAAAGATGTTAAGGCCGGATGGGGTGGCGATTTCCAGAAGACTATCTTGATATTAACACAATAAGGTTTCCTCTGCGATCCTGCCTAAGTGGCACCTCTCATTATCACTTCTCCAAGACCGATTCCATATTCCTCGATAAAGCTATCCCTTGGAACTATGGGTGATGTTTACTATCATGGCGTCAAGCAAGACCCTCGACTATCAAGATCTTCGATTGAAGCTACCATTCACGACATTGACAACATCAGGATCAAGTAAGGTGACGAGCGGAAGGGTATTCTCTCGGATATCTCTCCTCTAAAACACAGCGACTCCAACTCGCATTCCACTATTCAACCCATTCCCGAGCTAGAGGAAAGAACGTTGGCCCATCACCTTTCGACGAAGTACCAAAGGAAGTTACGAAGACACCTCAAACAAGAAATGGAGGAAATTAGAAGATTATCAAGAAAAGTGACTACAATGTTGTGGAGCAGTTGGGACAGACTCCGTCCAAGATCTCCATGCTTGCTGCTCTTGTGCTCGAGGCTCGTACTAACGCCTTGGTGAAATTTAGAAAATGCTCACGTCAATACTCTTGATCGGTTCGAAGTTTGTATTGCTAGCTGGCGCCAACAACGGCCTAAACTTCTCGATCTTGATTTGACTCTGGGAAAGAAACACAACAAAGCCTTGCACATCTACATTGAATGCAAGGGCACTACATTATCTCATGTTTTGGTGGATAGGTTGCTCGAATATCTTACGAAGCGACTTTTGATCGGCTTGATGTCGAAGGTTGGTTACGAGACCCGTGACATAATCGTGAGAGCTTTTGATGGTTCTAAGCGAGCGGTACTTGGAAACTCACGCTGCTGTTAAAGTAGGTTCCCGACTTTTGACTCCACTTCTTTGTCATGGACATCCGTCCGCTTACTCTTGTCTACTCGGGGCCCTTGGATACATGGGGCGGTATTACCTCTACCTTGCATCGAGCTGAAGTACCGGTGAAAGGAAGGTTGTCACGATATGTGGTGAAGAAGAGTATATGGTCGATCATCTCCGGTCATTCGATACCTCGAGGTGGAGGGTGAATTCTTTGAGACTCCTGTCAAGCTTTTGAAACAATCCCAGTCATGCTGTTGACTCCCTGTCCTCTGAAGTTACACAAGTTCCGCCTAAGATGACCTCGTTGAAAGATGCTCAAGCTGTTGAACAAGGAGGTAGTGCTATTTGGGACAACTCACGATCTTCCTTTCAAATCGACAAAGCGGTTTAGGCTTCACCATCAGTCAGAAGATGATCGCCCATGACGTGCGGCCAACTTCCCTTCCACATCGGCCAGTGGAATCCATGCTATAGAAGGCAGCGACAACGGCCGACATCGGCAAGTGGATCTTCGAACTCGGATCATGGGCTCGACAATTGGAAGACCGAAGGCGTCCTACCAATCTCCTTTAGTCGGGAGTAATTGCTCTTGTTTTGTTTTGCTTTTCGTATTTCTTTATGTTTTGAACAATAAACTTTGAAAGCCTAGTGCCTTGCCGGGGCATCATGGCTCGTTCGAGGTTATTATCATTGTTGCGTATTTTCATTCAATAAATTGTTGGACTTTTGCATTCAATTGTTTGTTTTCTTTCTTTTACTTTATCACCCTTCAAAGCTATGTGTTCTTACACACACGTGATACAACTGCGAATCACTCCGAATCTAGTTAATAGACCATGCTAGTGCTAAATATGACTTGATAATCCGATCTACCCGAAGGCGAAAGTGAGGAAGATTGTGAAGTGCCGGAGAACTTGCGGTATTACAAGAAGAAGCGAGTTATCTGACCACGAAGAGCAAGTTGAGGTTGTGAATTTGAGTCTTGACGAAGGCAGAAAAGAGATCAAGATAGGGCGGGTCTTGAGAGCAGTGTTAAAGAAAGGTTGGTTCGGATGCTACGAGACTATATTGAGGTTTTTGCTTGGTCATACGAACATGCGGGTTTAGACATTGATATTGTGGTACACGATTCCGACAAAAGAAGGTTTTCTCGGTGAAACAGAAGGTTACGTCGTATCGTCTGAGATGTCGAGAGAAAATCAAAGCCAAAATTATGAAGCGATTCAACTGCGGTTTCTTAGTCACCTCTTATCCCGTGGGTTGCAAATGTGGTACCGTACCTAAGAAGGATGGCAAAATACGAATGTGTGTGGATTACGAGATCTAAACAAAGCAAGTCCGAAGGCGATTTCCCACTTCCTCATATTGATGTTACGGTTGACAACACCGCTCAGCACAAGGTTTTCTCCTTCATGGATGGTTTCTCCGGTTACAATCAGTTAAAATGGCTCCGAAGACATGGAAGACTACTTTTGTTACGGTGGGGCACTTTCTACTACAAGGTTATGCCGATTGAAAACGGCGCCACTTATCGGCGTGCTATGGTGACATTATTTCATGACATGATTCATCACGAGATAGAGGTCTCGTCGGCGACATGATAGCTCGATCACGGTGAAGAAGAACATCTTGATCATTTGCGAAACTATTTGTGATTGAAGAATGTGAGACTTAATCCCAACAAGTGCACCTTTGGAGTCGGATCAGGAAAACTCCTAGGGTTTGTAGTCGATGGAAGAGGTATTGAGGTTGACCTGCGAAGGTTAAAGCTATTCAAGATGCCGCTCCCTTACGAGAGAAGGAGTCGAGAGGTTTCTTGGGCGATTGAACTACATTGCAGATTCATTGCACATAAGCGCTACTTGTGAGTCAATCTTCAAGTTACTAAAGAAAGATCAAGTAGTGGAATGGAGCAGCGATTGCGGATCGCTTTTGACAAAATCAAGGAGTACCTGAGAATCCTCACATCACGATGCCTTGCCGAAGGAAGACCTCTTATCATGTACTTGCGGTGTTATAGAACTCAATGGGGTGTGTGTTGGGGCAACATGGCGAGTGCAGTCGAAAAGAGCATGCAATATACTACCTTAGCAAAAGTTTACCGGTGAAACAAGATACTCACGGCTCGAGAAAACTTACAACGCTTTAACTTGGTGCTCGCCGACTAAGGCGTATATGTTGACTCACACTACCTTGTTGATTTCCAAGATGGATCCGATAAAATACATATTTGAGAAACCAGCTCTCTCGGGAAGAATAGCAAGATGGCAAATGATCTTGACCGAATATGACATCCATACACTTCTCGAGCGATCAAAGGAAGTGTGGTAGCCGATCATTTGGCTCATCAAACCGTAGATGACTATCGGTCTATGCGGTTAATTTCGGATGAGGATGTTACTAATTACTGATTATGAAGAACCGGACCAGACGAAGGACTGAACCGGGATCCCGATGGACTATGGTCTTTGATGGAGCCTCAACGCACTTAGCAATGGCATTGGCGCCATCATTACATCCTACGGTGGACATCGCCTTTCACCGGATTATGTTTGGTTGCACTAACAACATGGCGGTCTGAGCGTGCATCATGGGTCTTAAAGTGCTATTGACTTAGAATCAAGTTCTTACAAGTGTATGGAGACTCGACTTTGGTGATCGGTCGAGATTAAGGCGAGTGGGATACGAAACATCCGAATCTCATTCCATATCGAGCATGTTACGAGTTTGATTCCCTACTTTGAAGAGATCACTTTCAATCATATTCCACGAGAGAATCGGTTGGAAGGCGCATTAGCTACTATGTCGTCTATGTTCAAGGTCGGATGGGACAACGAGGCTCCCCGGATCATCATTGAGAGTTCGACGAACCGTATTGTTGTGAGCTTGGCAGAGGAGAAACCTTGGTACTATGGCGTGAAAAGGTATCTTGAGACTCGGGAATATCCGAGGGGCATCATCAATGATAAGAAATTCATGAGAAGATTCGCATCAAATTCTTTCTCAGCGACATCTTATACAAAGCGCAACCACGACTTGTGCTTACTCCATTGTGTAGACGGCGACAATGCGTATCATGGAAGAGTTACGAAGGCGCATTTGGTACCCACTCCGATGGACACACCATAGCTAAGAAGATTTTGAGAGCAGTTACTATTGGTCCACCATGGAAGCGATTGTCACCGTATGCTCGATCTTGTCACAAGTGCGGTTATGCCGACAAAGTACCGTACCTCCGTACCTCGAATGTTTTAACTTCTCCTTGGCCTTTTGCAATGTGGGGCATTGACATGATCGGAGAGATTAAGCCCACGGCTTCCAATGGACATCGTTTCATCCTTGTGGCAATTGATTACTTTACCAAGTGGGTAGCGACCTCGTATGCATCATTACCAAGAATGTTGTGGCTCGATTCATCAAACATAATCTTATCATCCGGTATGGCACTCCGAAAGGATTATCACGGATAACGGTTCCAATCTCAACAACAAGATGATCACCGAACTCGCCGCGATTCAAGATCAAGCATCATAATTCTTCTCCATATCGGCCTAAAATGAATGGCGATGGAAGCCGCCAACAAAAACATTAAGAAGATTATCGGAAGATGGTGTGACTTACAAAGATTGGCACGAGATGTTACCATTTGCTCTTCATGGTTATCGCACTTGACCACGAACATCAGCGAGGTGACCCCTTCTCTCTTGTATCGGTATGGAAGCCGTCTTACCTATCGAGTTCGGATACCCTCGACGAGTCCTCAAGCGAGTTAGGCGAAGGCGATTGGGTCTAGACTCGCCTTGACGGATTAACTTGATCGATGAGAAGCGACTCGCGTCCATCGCCACAGACGGATCTATCGAAGCGAATGATCGGAGCATTTAACAAGAAGGTCAAGCATCGAGTCTACCAAGTCGGTGATCTAGTAGTCAGCGCATCATTCTTCCACAAGGTGATCGAGGGCAAATGGACTCCCACGAGGGACCATTTGTAGTCAAGCGTATTTTCGGCGGAGCTATGATACTTAGCACCATGGACGGTGAAGACTTCCCACGTGAGCAGAGACAAAGTCAAAAATACTACGCATAAAAGAGACCCGCTAGGTCGTAGCCTAGGCAAAAATAAGGGCATCTGGCGAACCAAAAGGTTCGGGCAAAATAAAGGATATATACAAAACATGTACACCAAGTTGAAAACACGAAAAGGCGGCTTGGGCAAAAAGGTATCGGTGGTGAAAACCGAGAAAGGCGGTCTAGGAAAAAGTTAGGGATTTAAGCGTACAACTATGTCTCTTCGGATCACCTTCGGACTACTATCGGCATTCAAGGTTGAATGGCGAAGATCGATCTACTCACTTTCTCTTGACGAGAGATGAGATAGTCGAAATATATGAGTACTAGCATAATTGGAACTTAAGATTGTTTCCATAGCTTTTACCTTTCGTGTGTACAAACTACTTGGCCATACGCCACCTTTCAAATAAGCAAAGCTTTCTCTTTACAATTTCTGCATTGTTATTTGCAATAAGTCCAACGTTTGTTTTGAATGACTATACGCATTTGACAATAAGAATCTAATCACAAACATACGAAAAGTGAACATACAAAAGTACTTACTACGAGCTCCGGGAATTGGGGCGGCGAAAGTCACCAAAGCATTCCCCACGAGCATGAACCTTGCAAAGGTGTCACTCACACACAATTTCCCCGAGCAAAGGGAATCCAGAAGCAATTCCACTCGACTAAGTAATGTTACATCGGTCTCAAGCGTAACACCTCACTCCGTCAAGTATTTATCCCAGTGGGTATCTCTCGATCAGTCCCTTTTCCAGCAGCGGTATTCGGACCCAAAACTTGGTCGAGATAGTGCATCGGAGGAACCTACATCTTCATTCCCGGCCGAGAGATTACAGCGGGATCCACGACTCTTCGGCCAGTCTCCGGCAACTATCAAATGCTCTCCGTGAGATGCACCAGAATCCCGATGGGCGCCTCCTAAATTTCCTTAGCAGGATCTATATAGCAGACCTCCACAGGCCTCTCAAATCTCTACCTTCCTCGACAATATACGGCCCAAGACTTGGTCGAGATAGTGCATCGGAGAATCCGAGATATCTTTCTTCTCCTTCAGCGGGGTTCTCACCTACTCGATTCCCAGCGGAAATCCTCAAGCAGAATATCCGCATCTTCTTCAAGATGGATATGTTTTGAAATACCACAACATCCACCATTCATACATTTCTCATAAAGTCATAATTCATGCATATGTCATTCATATACAACATGCATCATACTTTGCATAAAACTAACAATATTCTATCAAAGTTCCTCTTGTTTTCTCCAAAGCAATCGATCCTTAAACAGGTCGAGATTAAGCCCGAACCGGCGGGAAAATTATCAAAAGACCGCCCTTGGTTGTCCTCACGACAGTCGAGATTACGCCCGAATCGGCGGAAAACTATCGAAAGACCGCCTTTGGTTGTCCTCCGGCGGTGGTCGAGTTAAGCCCGGCAAGCGGAAAACTATCCAAAACCACCTCGGTTATCCTCCGATAACGACAATGGATCAACACCGATGCACAACAAGCTATCCACATTTTGCCAACTACTATCTCCCTCGGTGGGCACGAATTGACCCCTTCCTATTATCAGCGCTACTATAGTCTAGCGTGCGACTCGGTTGCCTTGGATGGCATCTTAAGCCCATCTCCGACTACTTATCAACGATGCTTCACTTTGAATCTTGCATATATGGTTAAAAATCAATGCAAACCAACAACTTCATTAAAAAAAATGAACACGAAGTCTAACGTATGACTTCCTCTGAGGGCATCTTAAGCCCATCTCCATGCTCCTTCGAAGCGTCTCGAGCCTAGCGTCGGCTCCTCCCGGCATCGATTTTTCGGGATGGCATCTTAAGCCCATCTCCATCAATTCTCCTATCGACATTCTCGAGTCTAGCGTCGACTCATCTTCGACAAAGTATCCGGCTTCTCGAATGGCATCGTAAGCCCATTCCGCATCATCCACCAGCGGCGAGTGCAAATTTTCGGTGTACTCGGTGTTCATCATCTTCTACCTCCGGTCACAAAGACAAGCGTGTCAATCTAACCCTCAGTACAAGAAGATTGAGCAGGGCAGGTCATACCCAAAATTTGCCCTCCATTTACTCGAGAGATTTCATACATCTATGCTCAAGGATTCCTCGAGAGTTGATCGGACAAACTCTCTCTAGACAATCAACCCAAACTAGGGTTTGGTATCTCTCAAGTCAAGATGAACTTCCAACATCTCCGATGGCCTTCATGCCTCCTCATATTCTTCAAGATTCTCCATGTCGAGTTTCAAGCTTCAAGTCAAGTTTCCTCGAATGATTGCTCGGATGGTTGAAAATCGGTTGTATTGGACAAAAGTCAGCGTGGTCAACATACGGTCAAACTTCATAATTTTTGGTCAACATCCTCATTTTGAAGTTACATTCATCATTTGATCAAGGGTTGATCATGATTCATCAAGAAAACTCGAATTTGCTCAAAAGTCAAACTTTCTAAATTAGGGTTTCTAGGTGAAAAGTCAAGCGAACTTTGGTGATCATAACTTTCTCGAAATTTTCCACCACCTCTTGTTTTGAAGGAAATTCAATTCTCTACAACTTCATGTCTCACAAGAATGTCAAAAATGCTTCATTTGAGAGGTATAGCTCAAAACATTCAGGTCATTTTCAAAGTCAACAAAAGTCAACTTTTTGCTTTGAATATATATTGAGCATGGTAACTCAATTGAGATGAGACCAAAAGGGTTGGTTAGAGGACTCTTAGAGCTTTCCAAAAGTCCAAGAACATTCAAAAATGTGGAAAATTGAGCAAGTTACACCACTCACAAGTTAGGCGATTTTGAAAGGATGCCAAAGAAATACTCCTAAAAATCAAAAACTTTGCAAATGGGCCTACTTTTCTTCATCTAACTTATTCCTCATACAATTAGGAATGTCAAGCCCAATGCCACGAATTTTTATTTTATTTTCATATTTAATTTGGAATTTATTCATTTAAATACAAATTAAATTGAAAAATAAAGTATAAAATCAAATTAAATGCAAATTTGATTTTATTTCTTCTTAGTGATCCAATCAATTCATTAAAAGCTAGCAAATTCGAAATTGGATCAATATGGGAAGATTAGATTGAAAATTGACCAAAGTTTGAAGATTTGATTTTTACAAAAATCAAATTTGATTATCATTGATTATTGATCAATTCTTTCCCAAAACAATGTCAAATCCTTCGGTACTTATACTTGATGCATACCAATTGAAAGAGGACGAAAAATTGCTCTAAGAACCCTAAAAATTTTCAAAGAAACTTGGAAAAAGGCAATTTGAATTACATTTGCGAGCGATTCAAGGTGTTTTGAGGATTGAATAAGCATCCTCGAGGTCGGAAGCTATTCCAATCATCCTCGCGTTGAAACGTCCAGAATCGTCCCAGCCAAGTCACGGTTTGTATCAACATAACTCGAAATCGAATCCATACATACAGCCATGTTTAATGTGTTTTGATTATATATATGTGTTGCTAATGATGTTTCCAAGCTTTCTGCATAGTTTGATTTGAGTTTCAGGGCAAGAATCACGAGATGCCATTATTAGGGTTTCTGAGATCGATTTAGGGTTTCACCAAATAGAAAAAATTGGACCATAAGACCCATACTAGTGTGTTCGGAATGCTTCAAGGAATCGAACCATGCCTTTAGAATTCATTTATATTATGTATCTTTGTGTTTTGATTTTGCGGGGCTTGTAGCGTCGAAGGAAGACCGGCGCTAACTTTGAAAATTCAAAGCGAAGAAGATGATGGATGGCGAGATCGTGGCAATGGGAAAGCGGCGTGTGAAAATCCATTCGTTCGTTTCAAAACAAAGCGCACACATGGCGCGTGATTAAGGCTCTCCTGTTGGAGATGCTCTCAAGGTCCCTATTCGAACCGACGGGGACCATTCCTTTTCTTTTCACAAACTTTCAATATTTTCATATTTTTCATATTTTTCTAATATTTTACATGCATTTTCAATTAATTTCACAATTTTATTTACGCATTTAAAATCATCAAAATTATTTTCCTTTTTATTTTGTATTATGAAAATCTTTATTTAATTTAATAAATTAAAAAACACAATTTTGCATGCATATTTATTTTTATTTATAATTTTGCATTTAAATCATTGTAAATTCATTTTAATTATTAAGTTGCATCTAAAAATCCCAAAAATTATTTTAGTATATTTACATTATTTCCGACATGTCATATTTTTCCAATTAAAATTTGCATTTATTCTAACATTTTCTCTTATTTCGATTTCATCATATTTTAGATTTCGTTTGCTTCACGGGTTAATCAGATTGATTCTTCCATTTTATCTTATTTTTCAATAATGTAATTGTATACGGGATGTAATAGTTTAATTTAGGATCTTTATTTTCCGCATTTTAAATTATGTATACGCCCAAGCCTTGTAATAGCGTGGGACATTTACCTTTCCGCACTTTACATTCGCATTTTACTTTCCGCACCTTATAAGCTAGTAATTAGGCGTGTATGGCAAGACTAAAATTGAACATAGCTCACTCTAATTTCAAGATAACATATTAAAATCAACACACTTCTTCTTTACGCACCAGAAATTCTCTCGTTGCCTTTGCGAATTTAAAATGGTCATGTCCCTCGAGCGTAGAGGTATTCTAGCACCGTTGCCTTCAAACAAATCATCATAGTCCCCGATACAAAGATCATAAGACCCACGATGTCGCTTCCGAATACATGATCTTGACCCTCGATTGTCGCCTCGAAAAATGATGATAGTCCGCGAATGTGCTAGGATACTTCCTACAAGTTGCCTTATGACCATCCGATGTCCCTTGAATGTCCGCTTACATCCAGCGAATGGAGCTACCTCTAACTAATGGTATGGCTAGCGCTATTCTAAAGGAATGTAAGTACAACAAAGCGACCAATTTTGAGTGGGTAAATAAGTCTTTTAGTTGCTTGCTCTATTAAATGCTTTTCACACCACACTTTTTCAAAGTTCAAATTCTTTTCAAAACAAAACATTTCGAACACTTTGTATACACTCCTACATGAGTCATTACAAAGGCAAAGCAAAATTCCTTTTTCAAAACATCTTTGTCAAACACACTGCAATTTTAAAAAGTGATCTAGAGCAACTAAGAGCCGTAGATAACTACGGATGGAAAGGGTGCTAATACCTTCCCTTTTCATAACCATTCTCCGAACTTCGAGAATCTAACGAAGGTCTTTTTACATTACTTTTACCTTCCCTTAATTGGATAAAAATAAAAGTCGGTGGCGACTCTTGCTATCCGCACATTTGGATACAAAAATCCTACAAAGTCAGTTCACCGTATTACACCTTCCAGTAATCAAAGTTTTCTCATCAAATATTGGAGGTCTGCCGCTGATTCTGTCTTTGTCGTCATAGTTATCATAGTTGTTCTGAACATGTTCTACCATAGTGTTTTTCAAGCTGGATCTTTTATCTGACACGGTTAAGTGTTAGCACCAGAAACCAGACGCTCTGATGCCAATTGAAGGATGAAAAACACAAGAAAGGGGGGTTTGAATTGGGTTTTGAAATCAAATAAAATTAACACGATTATTTTTATCCTGGTTCGTTTGAACTCAAACTACTCCAATCCACCCATCAAGGTGATTTGACTCTCTTAACGAGGTCTTAATCCACTAATCAGAACTTGATTACAATTCACTAAGACAACTATCTTAGTCTTCTCAAGAACAACCACAACTTGGTTTCTCAAGGAATTACAATTCACTAAGACAATTGTCTTAGTCTTCTCAAGAACACCACAACTTGGTTTCTCAAGGAATACAATTCACAGTCAATTACAAGTAATGTGTTTCTGATGCTTCTAAAAGCTATATCCTGACTACGATGTTTACACACAATTTTTAGCACTTATGAACTAATGAATATGAGCGATTTCAAATTTTTCTTTTGTTGTATATGCGGTGGAGATCGTATCATTTTCTTCATGGATGGATCCTTATATAGGCGTGAAGGCTTGGAAAACTTAAAAGGGCGGGGAATAAGTTTTTCTTACTTTTGATCTTTTACCCAAAATAACAAATAAAATACTCAAGTATTTTTATCACAGTTCGTTTGACACTCAAACTACTCCGATCCACCCGCCAGGTGATTTCGCCTATCTCGCGAGACTTAATCCACTATAATCAGCGATTACAGTGCACTACCTAGCGGTGTCACTAACAACAAAGCGCACCAACCGTTGTGACTAACACCAATAAGACTCAACTAGTCCTAGCCCTCTCAAGAATTACGACACAAAGTGGTCTTCTCGAGGAACAACTATCGAATGTTAACCGGTATTGTGTAAAAATGCTTCTAGAAAAGCTATTCTTCACTAAGTGAAGTTTAAACAAAAATTAAGCTCAATCTGATAAACTACTTTACAAAATGACTTTTATTTGGCGTGAGTTTACTTAGAGCGACTTTACGTAGGTTGCTAGAAGATGTTGTTGAAAGTTCTTGTGAAAAATAATGTTGTATTCTTCTAGATAATTGTTGTGTTTTCTCCTTTGAATGAGTCCTTTAAATAATGCTTCCAGAATCTAACCTTTGCTAGAGCGTGCGTTGAATGATGGAAAATGTAATTATGACTTGACTGTAGCCTTCACGTGATTTTGCTTTGCTAAATAATCCTTGGAAGTTGGAATACTAAAGTATTTTGTCTTCTTCTTCGCTCATGTTTACGTTACTGAGTTTTTATCTTTTAGAAGATAAAGTTCATATTTGAAATATCTTCTAAATATTTGCTCATCAGAACTTCTGTTGGTTCTTCCATCAGAAGCTTACTTTGCCTACTACATCGAGTTTACTTATCGAAGTTGTGTTGTTCTTTCTATCGGAAGTTGCTTGTGCTTCTATCGAGTTGCGTTGTGCTTGCTTTGCGTTGTGCATATGCGTTGTGCTTGCTTTTGTGTTGTGCTTATACGCCTTTGTGCATACGTGTTATGCTTGCTTATGCGTTGTGCTTATACGTGTTGTGCTTGCTTCTGGCGTGCATACGTGTTGTGCTTGCTTGACCAGAAGTTCTATTTTCATCAAAAATTCTAATACTTCATCTTCTATAAGCCATGTTATACGTCTTCTATTCAGAACATATTATTGGTGCTTTTCATCAGAGGTTGCGCTTTGCTAGCTTCCATCAAAAGTTGTATTTTATTCTTTACTTCAGAAGCTTTCTAGGTAGCGTGTCTTCCAGAAGTTCTCGCTCAGAGCTTCTAATAGCTTGTTTCTGTCAGCAGTTGTTGCAAGTGTGTTTTGTCCATAAGTTTTGTCTTAATTGAACTTCTAACGTCATCTTCTGCTCAGCATGACATTTTCCATTTTTGTGCTAGAGTCAGGATATCTTCTGAAATGAAACATGTACACGTCAAAGTATCATATTCAATCATACAAAATTTATTTTGCTTGTTATCATCAAAACTTTTAATATATTATTAGGAATAAATTTTGTTCTAACAAATATCATATTCATTCATACAAAATTTATTATGCTTGTTATCATCAAAACATTGATATATTGTTAGAAACAAACTTTGTTCTAACAATCTCCCCCTTTTTGATGATGACAAAACTATCTAGATTTTGATTTAAGAAATTTTGTATTTGTAAAAAAATATATCCCCCTGAGATTAATAATCTCCCCCTGAAATTAATAGTCTCCCCCTGAACTAAATATTGAAAAGAAAAAGTTGCAAGGTAGAACTTCCCTGAGTTTTTCCTTTCTTCCAGAGTTTGCTTTTTAGAGTTTTGAGCTTCCAGAGTTTACTGTATCAAAGTTTTCTTTCAGCACGGTCTTTTGAGCTTCCAGAGTTTAATTTTAGAGTATGCTTTCAGCACTTGATCTTTTGAGCTTCCAGAGTTTACTTTATTAGAGTTTGCTTTCAGGACGGTCTTTTGAGCTTCCATAGTTTAATTTCAGAGTATGCTTTCAGCACTTGATCTTTTGAGCTTCCAGAGTTTACTTTCAGAGTTTTCTTTTCTGTATCACTTAGAAGCAAAAGTGTACACTAGGATATTTTGTTAAAAATGTTTGACATATTTTTCTAGCAACATGTTATAGTGAATCATTTTAAAATCTCGACTTTATCCCCTTTTGTCATAACCAAAATTCATTGAAATGAAGTTCGATGACTTAAAAATAGATTACGAAGGTTTGTCACAAACCAAAATATTAAAAAATTTAAAACAAGCGGTCATCACTTATAAGTAACCCGACCTTTGGAGGGATGTCTTGAGATTTAAAAAATATCGTGATTACTAAGAAATTTCTTGTCAATAGCTAACACGCATGTTTAAGTAACCTATCGAAGCTTGAACACGTGTTCAACTTCGGGTTCTGTACTAGCTATTTTACTTTAATGAACTTGACAATAATCGAACTTGAAGCGTTTGAAGGTTTGAACTTTTAGATATGGTTTCTAACTTCTCTTCTCACTTTGAAGAGTTAATTAATTAGAAGGTTCATTTCACAGAGAACTTCTGACTAACATGATATTGAACAAAATTTCATTCAGGGAAATTTTCCATACTTAAAATTTTCAAAATAAATTTAAATCTATATTCAGAAAGTGGTTTTGTGAAAATGTCAGCCCATTGATGGTTTGTATCAACAAAGTTTAAATTTAAAATTCCTTTCTGAATATAGTCCCTAATGAAATGATGTATAATTTCAATATGTTTTGCCTTTGAGTGTAAAATAGGATTTTTAGAAAGGCAAATAGCAGAAGTACTGTCACAGAAGATATGGATCTTACTCTCATACAGATGATAATCTTCTAATTGACTCTTCATCGGGCATCGGTACTATATCGGCTGACAACGTATTACCTTACATTGTTGAGAGTGCTATAGTGGCTTGCTTTTTGTTGTACCATGATATCAAGTTGTTGCCCAGAAATTGACAACTTCCAGAAGTGCTTTTATGTTCCACTCTATCTCCAGCAAAATCAGCATCACAAAATCCTACTAAATTGAAATCTTTGGATTTTTTGTAACATAGACCAACATTAGTAGTACCTTTCAGATACCTTAGAATTCTCTTAACAGCAATTAAGTGAGATTCTCTAGGATCGTATTGGAATTTAGCACATAAGCATACACTAAATTGAATATCTGGCCTAGATGCAGTTAGATATAGAAGAGAGCCAACCATACCTCTGTAGAGCTTCTGATCTACCTTCTTACTTACCTCATCTTTTCCCAAGATGCATGTGGGGTGCATTGGAGTCATAGCTTCTTTACTTTCTGACAACTGGAATTTCTTCAGAAGTTCTTTTACATACTTTGTTTGATGTATGTAGGTACCTTCTAAGCATTGATTGATTTGAATTCCCAGAAAGAATTTTAACTCCCCCATCATTCTCATTTCAAATTCTGCCTGCATGGACTTAACAAATTCTCTTCCAAGAGAGACATTAGAAGTTCCAAATATAATATCATCAACGTATATCTGGAAAATTAAAATGTCACTTTTAAAAGATTTTTCATTATCTTTCAGAGCTTCTTCTACAGAAGTTGGTTCAATCATAGAGACTAGTCCAAAAAGAGATTCTTCATTTATTTTAAGGGTGGATCTAGTTCTGATATGGTCATTTTTCTTTCCTATAATGATATCTTCTGGATGAGCTGAAATGATTCTTGGATATCTTTTGTGGAGAGTTTCTTCAGAGGTTCTGACATTGTTCATATTTTCTTCAGAAGTCAGAACTTCTGGGTGACGCTTTTGTTCAGAGTCTCTAGAAGTTGACATGTGAACTTCTGAGTTTTCCTTCTAAAATCCGTCGAGTTTGGCAATGGAACTTACGTACTGCATCATTTTCACTTGCTTTGGCATTTCTGGCCAAGCTTATCATCAAATCTTACTTTGATTGATTCCTCCACAATTAGAGTTTACGTGTTGTACTCTTTATAGCCTTTTAAGTGTTGGAGTATCCAAGTAGAACACACTACGAGCTTTAGAATCAAACTTGTTGATTATCTTTTGTGTTAAGAATATAAAACATGCATCCAAATGGATGAAAATATGAAATGTTGGGCTTTATATTCTTCCAAAATTCATAATGAGTCTTTTCAAGAATAGGTCTAATAGAAACTCTATTTTAAATGTAACATTGTGTTCCTGACTTACCCAAAATGTTTAGCCATATTAGTTTCATTAATCATGGTTTTGGCCATTTCTTACAAAGTCCTATTCTTTCGTTCTACAACTCCATTTTGTTGGGGAGTTCTAGGACAAGAGAAATCATGTGAAATGCCATTTTCTTTAAAATAATTTTCAAAAAATTGGTTTTCAAATTCACCACCATGATCACTTCTAACTTTTATGATTATAAATTCTTTTCATTTTGAATTTGATTGAAGTCAAAGAACACGAATGTGACTCATCCTTGTGTTTCAAAATTTTACCCATGTCCATCTGTTGTAGTCATCTACAATGACCAATCCATACTTCTTGCCTCTAATGGATGCAGTTTTTACTGGTCCAAATAAATCAATGTGCCGAAGTTCTAATAGCCTAAAGGAAGAGACAAATTTTTTTGGTTTAAAAGATGGTTTTGAAAATTTTCCCTTGACGGGCTTCACGAACGAGTTGAACTTCAAATTAGAAAGTCCTCTGACCAGATTGAGTTTGTTAATTTGAGAAATTTTCTCATGCTAACATGTCCTAATCTTCTGTACATGCGGACCCATTGTTCATCATGAGCGGTCGGAAGGCATTTTACATTCAGGATTTTAAATCGAAAGATTAATTTTATAAATGTTGTTCTTTCTCTTTCAAGAAAATAGGATTGATCCATCCATTTGACTAACTTGACTTTACAAGACTTTTGATTAAAGATTATGTCATAACCATTGTCACTTAATTGACTTATGGACAATAAATTATGAGTTAATCCTTCTACTAATAAAACATTAGATATGGAGGGAGGTTACCATTACCAATGGTTCCGAACCAATTATTTTTCCCTTACGGTTGCCTCAAACTTCGTCTCCTCAGATTTAAGTTCGGGTTTTGGAACATAGACCTTCGTCCGGTCATGTGGACAGCGATTCTAGGTACCATGGTGGTGTTTCGGTTTGGTTGAGGATATCATAGCGTAAATTATTTTCTCCTTAGGTACCCATATCATACGGGTCCTTTTTGTTAGTGTTCGGATGTTACTTTGAACTTTGGTTTAACATAATACCTTTTAGAGTGTGACGTGTATTTACGTGTGTGACCATTGGTCCGAAGTTACATTTGAACTTTGGTTTAACATGAAAATCTTTAGAGTATGCGTGTATTTAATGTCATGTGTGTGACCGTACTCAAATTGTTTGTGCGATTAGTGCATGCGTGATTTTCATTTCATCGACACAATTTGGTTTATAAATTTCTTTCCCTCTGGGAGCTTTATATCCTAAACCTTTTCTATTGTTTCTAGAAAATCCATAAATCATAGAAGTCATCTTGCTTCTTTCTATGCTACTAGCTAGAAACTTAGCGTAGTCATATTCTTTCAAAATATTTTTAGAACTTGAAGCATCTTACATTTGGGAATTTTTGAGAATTTTGAAAATCATTTTAAGTTTAATATTATTTTCTTTCACTCATAATTTTCTAACTTAAGTTGCTCAATTTCGGATACAAGATTCTTTCTAAGTTTCTTGTATTTAATTTTGAGTTGACTACAATTTTCCAGAAGTTCTGACAGACTATCTTCTAACTCATTTCTAGTAAGTTCAGAAAATACCTCTTTTGACTCAGAGTTAGAGGCAAAGTCATCTGTTGTAGTTGCCATGAAAGCAAGGTTTACACGTTCATCTTAAGTCGGTTTCAACTTGAGGAGGATTCTAAGTCATCCCACGTGGCCATCATTCCTCTTCTCTTTTCAAACTTTGTTTTTGGTTTTTCTTTTTGAACATTGGGGCATTCGCTTCTGACATGTCCCATTTCTTTGCATTCGTAGCATTGGATGCCTCTCTTGCTGAACCTCTTATGTCTAGAAGATTCACCTTTATCCTCATATCTTCTGTGGTTCTTGAATTTCTTTTTCCTATATTTACACATTTTATTTATCCTTCTGGAGATCATGGATAATTCACCTTCTGACTCCGAATCTTCAAAACTTCCATCTTCTACCTGAAAAATATTAATGTTAGAATTTTTTGTGGATTTTAATGCAATTGACTTACCATTCTTCTGGGGTTCAAATTTATCCAGCTCAATCTCATGACTCCTCAGAGCATTAATGAGTTCTTCTAGGGAGATTTTGTAACACCCCTTCTAATTACCCGCGTTTTATAGAAATAATAATCAGAGTATTTAACCATAATCCAAGAGGCGTCACAATTTAAATAATTTAAATCAACCAATACAGTTGTCATGCTTTCCGAAGAAGATTTATTAAGTAAATAATGCAAAGTTATGTTTAACGGTGAAATGAAACATAACCAAAATTCGAATACATCATTCATAGTATTCGGGATATTAACAAAACATGATTCAAAACATTAAGGAATTCCATTAAAGGATTTCAAAACAAACGATTCCACGTGTTACATCTACGAGCCGACAACGACACGCATTAACTAAGCGACTCGATGCTAGAGCTATCCTCACCAACTCAGCGGTTAATCACCGGATCCGAAATCGTTAAAGTAAGGGTGAGATTTCAATTCAATATAACATGCATTATCGTTTTAAATACAACGGAATAATCGGATATATTAGTCCATTATCCAAACACATAACGGAGACAATTCACAACACATCTCACACAGTGACATGTAATATAACAAACAATGGAAATTGCAACCTTTGAAACCATCCTAGCATGTTACAATTCCATATGCAATGGAACTCATGCATGTGGTACCAAAGCGTGAACCGAGTTCACCTTGCTCCGTTTACATGTGGAAAGGCAAATCCATGATTCGCCCATAGCCCTGGGTCAAGAATCCAGCCTCACTACCTCGATCTCGGGTAAGTCTATTGGCTCGGCCATTCACTTCCGCTGATGGGAATGAACCAAATCAACAAATGCTTATGCATGTATCATAAAAGCATGCAACATTAATTCTCAGATCATGATATCAATATAAATCACATAATGCCAATTCACCAATGTATCATATTCAATCACAATGAATATCAAGATACAACATTGTAAGCATTAATATCTCATCCGTAACTTTCGGACCATTTGTAATAGTTCCCATTGTCCTTAACTAATCACTCTTTTCAAAATTGGAAGCTCGACTCTTTTAAAATAACTTTAGCAAAATAATATTTTCCCTTTCTAAAAGATAGTATTTTAAATTTAAGAAATAATGCCAAAAGCGGCTTTCGAATCAGATTCTGGTTTAGAAAATATGAATTTTGAAGTTTAAGTATTTTGAAAAATTGCACATGGAACCGGTTCCTACATATCTGAGGAACGGTTCTGTGAAGTTAAAAATCTCGCTCCTGGTTTTTGTATGGGAACCCGGTTCCGACATAGGCGAACCGGTTCACAGTCAATTTGCCCAATTTTGAAAATTAACACGGGAACTCGGTTCCTCCCCGAACCGGTTCCCGACCTATCTTGACATTTTACGCTACTTTTGACATTATGCATCCTTTATCATTTCAAACTTTCTAATCGATTTGTGACATTAGCAACACCAATTTATAATCATTTCACACCATTATAACATCAAACAACATAGTTTACTCATCCTATTAGTTATTTGTCACACTTGATCCTAATTCCATACAGACACAAAATAGGGTTTCATTCTATAAACCTATAATCAATTTCCTAACATACCCAATTACTCGGTCGATTCCCAAAACCCATAAGGCATATTAACCGAAAGAAATCACCCCTTACCTCGCGATGATCTTCGATTTCTTTGGCGTCGGCTTTTCCTCTCTTCTCTTCTCTTCTCCAATTCTACGTATAATGACTTTTCTCCAAAAAGACCTATTTCTCTTTCTTCTCCTTTTTATATTCCTTTTATTATTCCTTTTATTATTCCTTTATTTATTCCAATAAATAAAACAAGTGGTAATTAGTAAGAGTAGAGTAATTTACTCCTCACACCTAATTACACCTCACACCTCCATCTTTTCTTTTCTTTAATTAATCCCATTAAATCCGAAAATATAAATAATCAAGCCTTTAATTAATTAAATAATTAAATTCCTATTTATTTAATATTTGAATTAAATCGGGTGTCCAGATTTCATTTAGATCTTTTGACACTTTGAAGCGATCACCATAGGCGCCCATCTTACGGTAAGCTTCTAATGATCTTCTTTACATGGGCGAATTTGTATAGCCTTTGTCCGGCACTCTTAGACCGATGGTTAGAGTTTAGAACCTTGAGAACATAGCCTCAATTGATTTGTCTTCTTCCATCTTAAATGCCTCGTACTTACGGATCGGTAGCGAGCCTTAGTTTCCTTAACTTGAGTGTTCCCTTCATGTGACATTCGGTGACTCAAAGATGTCAAATGATGTGTCTTTATTGTGATTTTTCATACTCTATTTTGATATAGCATAGCAATTCTTGGCCTTGTGGTGATTTTTGTAATCAATCTTTTGTTGTTTCTCCATAGATTTTCTATCTATTTTGTTTCCTTTTGCATCCACCGGATGTTTGTAACCATCCAACACCACATCCCATAGATCGGGATCATAACCTAAAATAAAACTTTCTAGGCTATCCTTCCAATATGCAAAATCTTCTCCATCAAACGTTGGAGCTTTTGCGTTGTTGTTATCTGTTGCCATTTTGTGTTATTCCTTTCTGGATCTTAATCTGACACTGTTAAGTGTTTGCACCCAGAACCAAGAGCTCTGATGCCAATTGAAGGCTTGGAAAAACACTTAGAAGGAGGGGGTTGAATAAGTTTTTCTTACTTTTTGATCTTTTACCCAAAACAACAAATAAAATACTCAAGTATTTTTATCCTGGTTTGTTTGACACTCAAACTACTCCAGTCCACCCGCCAAGGTGATTTCGCCTCTCTCAACGAGAACTTAATCCACTATAATCAACTATTACAGTGCACTACCTAACGGTGTTACTAACAACAAACCACACAACCAACCGTTGTGACTAACACCTCTAAGACTCGACGGTCTAGCCCTCTCAAATTACGACCCAAAGTGGTCTTCTCAGGAACACCTATCGAATGTTAACCGGTTTGTGTAAAAATGCTTCTAGAAAGCTATTCTTCACTAAGTGAAGTTTACACAAAAATTAAGCTCAACACGATAAACTACTTTACAAAATTGACTTTTGATTTGGCGGCATGAGTTTACTTAGAGCGACTTTACGTAGGTTGCTAGAAGATGTTGTTGAAAGTTGTATTCTTCTAGATAATTGTTGTGTTTTCTCCTTTGAATGAATCCTTTAAATAATGCTTCGAATCTAATCGTTGCTAGGCGTGCCTTGAATGATGGAAAATGTAATTATGACTTGATTGTAGCCTTCACGTGATTATACTTAGCTTCAATCTTCACGTGCTTTTGCTTTTCTAAATAATCCTTGGAAGTTGGACTACTCAAGTATTTTGTCTTCTTCTTCGCTCATGTTGACGTTACTGGCAGTTTTTATATTTTAGAAGATAACGTTCATATTCAAAATATCTTCTAAATATTTGCTCATCAGAACTTCTGTTGGTGCTTCCATCAGAAGCTTACTTTGCCTGCTTCTGTCAGAGTTTACTTCTATCAAATGTTGTGTTGTTCTTACATCTATCAGAAGTTGCGTTGTGCTTGCTTCTATCAGAAGTTGCGTTGTGTTTGCTTCATCAGGCTGCTATTTGTCTTATATCGAGTGCGATGTGCTTATGCGTTGTGCATACGCATTGTGCTTATTACGTGTTGTGCTTGCTTCTATGTTGTGCTTGCTACGCATTGTGCTTGCTTATGTGATGTGCTTGCTTTTACGATGTGCTTGTACGTGTTGTGCTTGCTTGACCAAAAGTTCTATCTTCATCAGAACTTCTAATACTTCATCTTCTGTAAGCCTTTCTATTCAAAACATATTATTGGTGCTTTTCATCAGAGGTTGCGCTTTGCTAGCTTCCATCAGAAGTTGTATTTTATTCTTTACTTCAGAAGCTTTCTAGGTAGCGTGTCTTCCAGAAGTTCTTGATCAGAACTTCTAATAGCGTGTTTTTGTCAACAGTTTCTGCAAGTGTGTTTTGTCCAGAAGTTCTGTCTCAATTGAACTTCTAACGTCATCTTCTGCTCAGCATGATATTTTCCATTTTTGTGCTAGAGTCAGAATATCTTCTGAAATGAAACATGTACACGTCAGAGTATCATATTCAATCATACAAAATTTATTTTGCTTTTTATCATTAAAACTTTTAATATATTATTAGGAATAAATTTTGTTCTAGCAAATATCATATTCATTCGTACAAAATTTATTATGCTTGTTATCATCAAAACATTGATATATTATTAGAAACAAACTTTGTTCTAACAAGACGTTCATAGAAGTTATCCATTGGAGACATCTTAAGTTGTATATGGAATGATGATAATTGGAATTTATTGTTCTTTTCATAACAACGAGATCCTGTTGGAAGTTAACCGTTGTTTCAAATCTTTAATTAATGAACATAACCGCTTTTAAACACTGCAGCCAGAACATGGATATCAGAGGTTTGTAGAGCAGTCTGGTGCTCTCAGAAGTTTGGATTGAATCCTTGATGTCTTGATTAGAATATGATATAACAGATCT
This sequence comes from Vicia sativa, assembly GCA_021764765.1. Taxonomy (NCBI): domain Eukaryota; kingdom Viridiplantae; phylum Streptophyta; class Magnoliopsida; order Fabales; family Fabaceae; genus Vicia; species Vicia sativa. Next base: position 26,567,267 of record CM038795.1, on the reverse strand, counting down.
TTAAGATTTCTTAGATCAGCAGACAAGGTTTACATCAAGAGCTTGGTGCAGCCTTTGGTGCTTTTAGATGTTCATAAGAACTTCACTTAGAGCGTGATTCTTCTAACATATCAGAACCTCTCTTAGATCAGATTCTTCTAACCCTATCAGAACTTCGCTTAGATCATATTCTTCTAACGCTATCAGAACCTCGCTTAGTTCATAGTCTTTTTCGGACATCAGAACTTTTGTTCTTCTACTATCATCAGAACTTCTGGTCTTCTGCTGTCATCAGAACTTCTGTAAGTTAAGATCAGAAACTTCTTTTCTTTTCAAGGTTAGAACTTTATCTGCATACTTTTAAACAAACTTAGAAGCCAACAATGTTTCATACAAAATATTTGTTTATTAGAGTTAGAACATAATTGTCATCAACAGTACTTGTTATCATCAAAACTTCTAAGATTGGTGTAGAACCAAACTATGTTCTAACAGCAAGTGCATCCAAATGGATGAAAATAAGAAATGTTAGGCTTTCTGTCCTTCCACAATTCATAGGGAGCCTTTTTAAGAATAGGTCTTATAGAAACTCTATTCTGAATATAACATGTTGTGTTCACAGCTTCTGCCCAGAAGTGTTTAGCCATATTGGTTTCATTGATCATAGTTCTAGCCATTTCTTGTAAAGTTCTATTCTTTCGTTCTACAACTCCATTTTGTTGGGGAGTTCCAGGACACGAGAAATCATGAGAAATTCAATTTTCTTTAAAATATTTTTCAAAAAATTGATTTTCAAATTCTCCACCATGATCACTTCTAACCTTTATGATTCTAAGCGCTTTTCATTACGAACTTGGTTCTGAGAGTCAAAGAATACAAAATGTGACTCATCCTTGTGTTTTAAGAACTTTACCCATTTCCATCTGCTGTAGTCATCTACAATGACCAATCCATACTTCTTGCCTCTAATGGATGCGGTTTTCCTTTGGTCCAAATAGATCAATATCACGAAGTTCTAATGGCTAGAGGAAGAAACAACATTTTAAGATTTGAAAGGGTTTTGAAAACTTTCCCTTCGACAACTTCACAGAACTTGAGTTGAACTTCAAATTTGGAGTCCTCGACCATTGAGTTTGTTAATATGAGAATTTTTCTCATGCTTACATGTCCCGATCTTCTATGCGGACCCATTGTTCATCATTTACTAACGGAAGACATTTTACATTTTGTGATTTTAAATCGGAAAGATTAATTTTGTATATGTTGTTCTTTCTCTTGCCATAAAAGAGGATTGACCCATCCTTTTGACTTACATATCTATATGACTTTTGATTAAAGATAATGTCTTAACCATTGTCACTTAAGTTACTTATGGACAATAAGTTGTCGTTAATCCTTCTACTAATAGAACATTAGAGATAGAGGGAAGGTTACCGTTTCCAATGGTTCGGAACCAATTATTCTTCCCTTGATTACCTCAAATTTTACTTCACCGTCGGGTTTAAGTTCGAGCTTTGGAACATAGACCCTCTTCCGTCATATGTCGTGAGCATCCAGTCCAGTACCATGATTGGTGTTTCAATTTCACTATTAAGGACATCGCAACATAAATTATTTTTCCTTAGGTACCCATATCTTTCTTGGTCCTTTACGGTTAGAGTTTACGAGGTTATGTTTGAACCTTGGTTTAACATGAAATCTTTTAGAATGAGATGTGTATTTTATATCATGTGTGTGACCATAACTGAACTATTTGTACAGTGGTTTCTATGTGATAGTCATTTTATTAACAGATTTGGGTTGATACGTTTCTTTCCCTCTGGGAGTTTCATATCCAATACCCTTTCTATTGTTCCTACTAACTCCATATATCATTGAAGCCATTTTGCTTCTATATATGCTTTTAGTAAGGAATTTCTAAAAGCTATAGTCATATTCTTTAAGAATATCTTTTGAACTTGAAGCAGTATCAGAACTAGACATTTTTTGAACTTTTTGAAAATCATCTTTGAGTCTTATGTTATTTTCTTTCAGTTTAGCATTTTCTGCTTTAAGCTGCTCAATTTCAGATAGAAGACTCTTTTTAAGTTTCTTGTATTTGATCTTGAGTTGACTATTGTTTTCTAGAAGTTCTAATAGACTATCTACCGATTCGTACGAGTAAATTAGAAAATACCTCATCGAGTTCGATTGAGCTGAGTCATCTTCTTGTGGCCATGAAAGCTAGGTTGGCATGCTCATCTTCTAAGTCGATTCGACGAGATATTTTGAGTCATCCCATATGGCCATCATTCCTTTCTTCTTTTCAAACCTTTTCTTTGGCTTTTCTCTCTGTAGCTTGGGACATTCATACGAAATGTCGGGTTCTTTCATTCATATCACGTGATGTTTCTTTTACTAAACTTCTTGTGTCTAGAAGATTCCCTCTATCTTGGATCTTTTGTGGTTTCGAACTTCTTTTGCATGTGCTTCCACATTTGGTTTATCCTTCTAGAAAGCATAGGCATTTCATCTTCTTGACCTTGAGTCTTGAGCTTTCTTCCTCGACACGAAAAGCATTTACATCAAATTTTTAGTAGATTTCAAAGCAATGACTTACCTTACTTCTAGGGCTCAAATTCATCAAACTCTTTCATGACTCCTCCGCTGATGAGTTCTTTTAAGATATAAGTTCGGATATTTTGAAACATTGAAGGTTGTCACCATTGGTGCCCATCTTACGGGTAAGCTTGATGATTTTCATTACATGATCAGCCTTGGTATATCCTTTATCTAGCACTCTCGGGCGGTTAAGGTTTGAAACCTTGAGAACATTTCCTCAATGGGTTCATTTTCCTCCATTTTGAATGCCTCGTACTTACGGATAAGTGCGGAGCTTTAGTTTCTTTGACTTGAGCATTTCCTTCATGTGACATTTGGTGACTCAAAATATCATGTGTTGTGTCTCTGTTGGTAATCTTTTCATACTTTATTTTTGAAATGGCATTCAACATAATATTTCTAGATTTGTGATGATTCTTAAAATCGCTACGTGTTTTGTCCATTTCTTTTCCTTCTATCTTGTTTTCGTCCTTGTCTACTAGGTGTTTGTAGCCATCAAAACTATATCCCAAAGATCGGGATCATAGCCTAGAATAAAGCTTTCTAATATATCCTTCGATTACTCAAAATCCTCTCCATCAAACATAGAAGGTTTAATGTTGTTGTTGTTGTGATCTGTTGCCATTTGTGTTTTCATACGGATCTTTATCGACCTTTGTTAAGTTTTGCACCCGAACCAAGAGCTCGATATCAATTGAAGGCTTAAAAACACTTAGAAGGGGGTTTGAATAAGTTTTTCCTTTTAAATTTTCTTTTACTTAACAACACACTAAACACACAAGGTTTTTATCACGGTTCGTTTAAAACTCAAACTACTCAGGTCCACTGTCAAGGTGATTTCACCTCTACGAGGGCTTAATCCACTATACCAACTTTTGTGACTAACAACAATGCACAATACAACTGCAGTGACTAACACCTCTAAGGCTAAACTAGTCCTAGCCCTCTTGAAATCGACCGATCTCTCGGAACAATTACAAGAACTTATAACTTAAGTGTATATAATTGCTTCTAAAAGCTTTATCACAAAAGTGATTTTTACACAAGGTATTTTAGTTCAAGAACATAGAAGTAAACTTAACATAATCATGATTTTGATTTTGCAGCATAAGTTCTCTCTGAATGAATTGTTAATTTGCTTCTTTGAATGTTGCACTATATATAGAGCTTCTAGAATTTTTCCGTTGCAACGTTTGCGTGTCTTGGTTACTGGAAAGCATAATTAAGCATGTTTAATTTCCGTGCTTTGTTTTCTCAAGTGCCTAGAAAGTTGAACCACTCAAGTACTTGATCGTCTTAGCTTAGTAGGGTAATATTCTTGTAGCAAACTTTGTCTTAAAAGATGATGTCGATACTTTATGATCTTCTGTAAGCCTTGTTCAAAACATCTTCTAATCGGAACATTCTTTGGTGCTTCTATCAGAGGTTGCGCTAGCATGCTTCCTTCTGAAGTTTCTTTCAGCGTGCGTGACCAGAAGTTCCATTCTCCATTAGAACTTCTAATACTTGTTTGCTCAGCATAATTTTGATATTTCTATATTCTTGAATGCTTGAGTCAGAACTCTTATCTGAAATGAAAACAGTATACATCAGAGTATCATTATCTATTATACAAAATTTATTTCACTTGTTATCATCAAAACTCTAAGATATGATTAGAACCAAACTATGTTCTAACAAAAGGTAGTGTCCTGAGCATGTCATTCTTCAAGTTGAAATCAGGCTTCCATTCTCTCAACAACATGGGCATGTTCTTGATAGTGTAAGGCCCTTCATGAACTTCGTCCGCTCACGAAAGATCCAAATCCCAAAATGAAGTAACCTTCTTCATGATAGTACTGTTTGGAAGTTTCACAAAGTTCTAGGTCTTCAACATACTACTTCACTATGTTCATACTAAGGTCATTGACACATACATGATTAGATTTCTAGAACTTGACTCATACAATATCTTCTTCCTCGATTTTCACTTTGATTTCGCCATTAACCATCTTAGGTGCTATGAATTTCAAAGGCATCTCTTTCCTAGGATTCGGTTATCGTTTAAAACATCCACCATAATTTCCTTTCTTCCTCCCCTTCCTTGATCGATTTACTTGTGCTACTCTTTTCCAAATTCAACTTTACGGGCGTTGCTAGATCTTTTTCTATATCTTCAAATTCCTTCAGAATCCCTGTCGCATCACATTCAAGGTGTATCGATTCGCAAAATTAGAGATATGGTTAAATCGACAGCGTGGCGCTTTTTACCTCCCTCGTCCCATCCAACCCTATTGATTCAGAGATTTAATTGCATGCAAAAACTATTTTTTTCATTATTCTCATCTTTATCTCTTCTCTTTTATCATTTTTCTCTTTATTTCATAACAATTATAACTTATTATTTTATATATATATATATATATATATATATATATATATATCTTTTTCATGCTTTTATTTAAAGTTATAATATTTGAACAAAATGTTGTTCTTTTCATATTTGGTCCAGTATAGAGAATAAAATGGTACTAGTATTTGTTGGGAATTTACCATGAGATTATTGGTTAATTAGTAAATACTACGCATTTGATGGCTACTGGTATTATATGACAACCGTTTCATTTTCCATTTTTTCATTATAAAATGTTAAATTTAAATATTTTTTACTTACATACATTTGTCGAATGATCTTTATAATAAATAGTTATTATTTTGATTATAATCAATTAATTAAATATATATAAAAATATTTTAATTATTATCAAATAAAAATGTTCAAAATGTTTATTTTATAAAGAATATTAAAATAAAAAGAATAGAGTAGCTTAAGTTGCAACAAATTATAGTCATTGCTGGTGTTTTGATAATCTACAAGTTATATAGTAGATGAAGAAAATAAAAGAAAATTAAAACTGATATATATTTCTCTCTTTTTTTTAAAAAAAAATTTCTTTGTTGTCTTTTAAATGGACTAATCCAACGGTTTTAAATTGCACATTAGAGATGGCATGAGAAAAAAATTTGAGAGGAAGGAAAATATCAAATTTATGTTAAATTAATTGCAGAAGGCTTGGAACTCTCAAGTTGTGAAATTGATGTTAAATTAGTTGCAGCAGGCTTGGAACTCTCAAGCTTGTGAAATTGATGTTAAATTAATTGCAAGTCTTGAAACTCTCAGCTTGTGAATTGAGTCATTTAATCCATGTTATTTAATGTAAGGGTAATGATAGATTCACCCATGTTTTTTTATGTAACATAGGCCTCACCTCCATCTAGTACTTAAGTGTTTAAATTTTATATCCACACAAACTCATGAATATTAAGGATTTTTAAAAGTTAAATATATTTTTATTTCTATAAATTTTCAATTTTATTTTTAGTATATATATATATATATATATATATATATATATATATATATATATATATATATATATATATATATATATATATATATATATATATATATATATATATATATATATATAGTTTCTAAAAATTATTATGCGTAACTTTAGTCTCTTTTGTTAAACTAATGAGTATTTTAAATAATTATTTTGCAAACATCTTTAGAACGTTATAAAAAGTTTTTCAAAAAAGAACTCTAAATTTAATTTTAATTGAAATTTGCATTACTTTTATCATTATTTTTAAATTTAAAAATTTATATTTAATTCTTTTCATTTTAAAATTTTAGAATTTGGTGAATAAATATTTTGACAGTATTCTAAATATGCATGAAAAAAATTATTCAAAAATTTAAAAAAGTTAAATAATTTTCAAAACTTTAGAAAATAACAAGGGTTAAAATTACATGCATAAAAAATTTATAAAAACTAAAATATATTATTTTTTAATAAGAATTAAAAATTAAAATTAAAATTTTTATAGAGACAAAAACATATTTAACCCTTTTTTAAAATTTTAATTAAGAATTTGATATTGTTTTTAGTTGTATAAAAGTACAATAAATAAAACTAAAAGGAAAATAGTGATAAGTGTAAATAGTTCTGCTAGGATAAAATTGCATCATCTAATGTGTTATATTAAATCAATTAACTATTTTTAGTGTATTAATTTTATCTCTAAGATTTTCTAAATTATATCAATTATATAAGTCGATATTTTTAGTGTATAAGTATATGTTTAAGATTTTCTCCTTATTATTTATGTTGATGGGATAGACTAACATATGTCCTAAATAGAGTATAGTACCATTTCTAAATATTAATTTAAAGACGTGTACATCCAACATGTTTATATATCATTTATGCTGTGACACTTTTGATTTTCTAACGCTTAAAAAAGTTGATCTTTTAGAAGTGCAAAACCTCATGCATAAAAGAATTGTATCACCTAAGACAATTCATATAATTTTTAAGAAAATTAGTGTTGTCATCAAAAAAGACTAGCCACGTAACTTATTGTTTTTTGTCTAATATTTCTTATAATACTTATTATATAACGAAAAACTTAATAATTATTATAAATACATTAGTGCACCTTCCGTCCTAAAATATAAGAGAAAATATATATATTTTTCTTGTCTCAAAATATAAGAGAGAAAAAAAATCAACTTTTGCCTTTTTCAAGGTAAAATTAAATATAAATTGTATTTAGTTTACATTCTCTCTCAACTTTTCTATAACCAACAACCAATTAAAATTGTTTTTACATCTTATTTTTGAATGCCATTTATCGTATGTTTCCTTGGTCCAATACATGATACATATCTTATTGTATCAATTCACTATGCCAAAAAGACCTACGAAAGCGCTTTTTTTGCCTTTAAAAGCGCCGTAAAATATTCTTATGAGTTTTAGCGGTAGCTTTTGTTTAGGCAAAAGCGCTTTCGTAGGTCTACCTAAGGCAACGCTTTTTCCTAAAAGTGTTTTCTTAAGCAGGCTTTTAGCAGCGCTTTTTTCTATAAAAGCGCTTTCTTAGGCCTACTTTAGAATGCCTTTTATGCTTTCTGTAGGCATCTTTAGAAAGCGCTTTTCGAAAAAAGGCAAACCTATGAAAGCACTTTTTAAGAAAAAAGCTAAGGTATACATTAGGCAGCGTTTTTGAAAGCGTTGCCTTATGTATACCCGTTCTTGTAAAGTGTTTTCTTAGGGTTTTAATAAACCTATAATTTATATAATTCATAAACACGCATTTTTGCGACATTATTTCATAAACACGAAATTCATAAACACGTAATTCATAAATCGGTAATTTACAATCGTAATCTGTTATTTCAACAAAGATTATATCAAGTACCATTATATATCATAGTTATCCAAAATATATATACACCATTGTAATTCAATTCACATATTTTTAACATTGCCAAAATCAACCCTAACAAAATCAGCCATAACAATAACTAAATCATTACAATGTATGAACAAAACACGGTCAATTATGTATTCATGGTGCGGTCACGCAAGGTATGAACATAATAACATGGTCAATATTGTATTCACACAATAACTTATTCATAACACTTTTCACACAATAATGTATTCATACCTTATATGATTCTTTGCTCAATAAAATATTGACACAATTCCTCTTTGATTTCTTCAATGAAGTTTAGTATAATATGCACACTTGTGTTCATTGAAGTACTACATAACAAAACATAATATGCATGATTTAGTTAAAAGTAATAAACTATATGAAATATCGATAAATAATAAAACAAATCCTAAGTTGTAAATCCATACCGTATTGGAATCTCTATTTGATTCATTTGAAGGGTTTATTTGATAAACCTCAAAGCAAGTATCCATGATCTATATCGTTTCTTTGTTGAGGACACAACATAGAAAAACAAATAAGAATGTATAGTTGTCTTGGTTTATCAAATAGCATAAATATTATAAGCAAAATTGTGAAAATTAATATACCTACACTTTGATCCAATTAATGTTGTTTGATTTCGACCGTCGTACCCGAGCTTATCTTTGACATCAAAATACTTGTATTGCTCTAACAAAATAAAAATATATATTTAGAACAATGTCACATAAATAATTAAATATATAAATACACACGAATATTTAGAATAATCTCACTACGTATCAATCATTAACTTCATATCCGGATAATTTGTCCAATCACCGTCAACCGAATTCAGATAATAGACCACTTCTTTTATAAGATCGATAGCAACCAATAACTAGTGACATCTATAAATTAAAACAACAGTTTAGATGAAAATTTTCTATGCAAAAAATACAAATATTAAAATGAACTTAGAATGAAAATCTAACCCTGTAGGAATAGTATTATCGCCCAAGATACAAGCTTTACATCTTTGAGTGGGCATGAATCTCTTGACTAAGTGCTCTCTTACTGACTCTGGTTCCCTAACAATTGCCGCTCCGCTGACACGGGAGAAGACACGAAATAGAATATGTTTGATAATTGATTCCCGCGCATCAATTTGTCATATAACAACCTTAAATAAAAACATAATTAATATTAGACTATTTTCATTGAAATGTTAAAAAAAATGTTCAACTAATTAAATAATATATTGATCGGGTTACCGGATGTATGAGTGCATAACACTGAAGCCTAATTCTCTATGAAGAAAAATCTCTTCCATGTCCTCTTGTCCAATTATTTCGGTACAAGGAAAACCAAAGATACCTTCATCCATATCCACTTGACGAATACCACCATTCATCAAATCTGATGTTCCCACTATTGTTTTAAGACACTGCCGGGTGGTACGCTACCAATTTTTTGGCTCACTTGTTGTGACCCTTGAAAAGGTACCTAAAAATCATATAGACTTAGGTAAACTATAAAATTATGCAATTTTTTATTCGGATCATATAATTAACACTTTAAACGTACCTCTTTTTGTGATGCAACAGACTCGTCGTGCTGCAAAATCCCTTTATCCTTAGATGCGAGGTTTTGTAGGAGTCTAAAATTACCATGTAAAAAACCAAGGTCAAAACTGACAGTTGAATACTTAAATCGGTGACGATAGGTATAGTGACAAGATGAAATACCTAAACCAATAATAACCGTTAGAAGTGACTAAAAATATTACGTAATAATAATGGATATATATTGTTGGTTCACTTCCTTTATAAATTGCAATTAAACTTTATCCAATGGATTACCATCTTAATTACCTCGGGAAATTTATGTTGAAAGTTGATACTAGCTTTGTCACTAGTTTCTTTCAATTGTGAGCTGCTCTTTTCCGCCATATATCTCTTTATCATACGTAATTCACGGACTTATGCTTGTAATTCCTGCAATGTTTGCATCACTTCTGCATTGCTAGGATTTCTTCTCCTTGGATGCTTATACAAATAGTTTGAAGTCACACCATGACCTTTACCCCTCACCCGACCCAGATACTCAGTAACATTTAACGCTCAACTAAGTACGCTCCTGATATCCTGGTCCTCACCTGTGGATATCGATTGCGAGTACATATCAAAAATTATTAGTGGAGATAAAAAATTAATTATATATTAATAAACATTTGATTTAATTAAATACACAATGTTATACTTACACATTCATCATAAACATGTTGAAGATCGGGATTAACAACTCGATCCTTGCCCACACGAGCTTCCTTCCACAACACATGTGTTGGTAGTGATGTTTCAACACTTTTCGTCTCTTCTAACTACACATTGACACAAATAATAAGATCATCAATTATAACACATTGAGAGAATTAATAAGATCGTAGAATTTATATTTAATTACAATTTTTCCTATAAGCGTGCATATCCCAAACGCCCTTTTTTGTATGGATACGTGGGTTTTAACGCTCTCTCGCGATTTATGGCACTCACTTTCTTGAAATTCTCATCTATTTACAAAAGCAACTCATTCTTCAAGTGTAATGAAGCTCTCATACTTATTTGGACATTCCAGATCCTCTTCAAGAAAGTTTCCTTCCTCATATTTAAGATACTTGTTTGTTAAAAAAGTTCTCCACCCTCTGTGTCTTTTTCTGGACAAACCCATTATATACTTTTTATGGGTATCTTCAATGTTAAAGACCTCTGCAAAAAAACATATGCATAGAGTGTGTTAGTATAAGTAATTTAAACACATTATCGTCAAGATAAATAAAATAACAACAACCATATATGGTACCTTTATCTCAGTCCAAACTTTCTCTTTACCCTCATCCAACTCTCCTATTTTCCATCTAGGAATGGTGATCGGCATGTGCATACGAACAAGTGTATCAATGTAGCTTGTCAACTTTGCAGCATTAGACCCAATTAGTTGGTCCTCATTATTCCAATCTACATTATATGTTACTCCTCTATCTCTATCAGGGATGATTCCCCTCATACTAGTTATGCCTCATGTAATATCTTTTTCTGAAGTATTATCTGGAGCATTTGCATCTTGTGAGTTTTCTTGATTACTAGCCATTTGACCTGTAATAAAGAAAAAAAATAAAAATGAAATGACAAATATAAAAATCCATAATCAATAATCCATATATATATATATTGAATATATATAAAAAATGACATACATTTAAATTTTATTGAATGATATAGGCTATAACTATATATATTATTACCTTTTCACTAATGTCTCTTTCTTTTCTTGGTAGGAATATGTTCTACTCGTCTCTTAACAACTGACGGTTGGATTGATCCAAATACCCTCATATAAGTTGGTCCATACGGTTGTGTCTCTTTCACAAGATGAGCGACAAGATGAACCATTATGTCAAAAAACGAGGGAGGAAAATACATTTCAAGATCACACAAAGTAACAACTATTTCTTTTTGCAATGTTGGTAAGATCTCAGGATCGATCACCTTACTACAAATTGACTTGAAGAAAAAACACAGTTTAGTTATTGCACTTCTTACTTTTTCTGGAAGAATAGAACGTATACCTATCGGTAGAAAATGTTCCATTATTACATGGCAATCGTGCATCTTTAAACTCTTTAACTTGAGGTCTTTCACAAACACAAGTCTTTTAATATCTGATGAGTAGCCTCTTGGAACTTTAACTTCACTTAGGAACTTACACAATATTTTTTTTCTCCTTTCTGGATAGAGTGTAAACAGCAGGTGGTAGATATGTTTGTCTTCCTTTCTTCACGGGCCTGATTCGGTTCTTATTCCCATCTCTACCTTGTCCTCCCTTGCTTTAAGTTCATCCTTAGACTTCCCTTTTATATTGAGTAACGTACCAATAACACTGTCAAATACATTTTTCAATATGCATAACATCAAGAAAATGTCTTATGTACAAAGATTTTAAATATGGAAATTAAAAAAATCGACCTCTTCTTCCACCCACATGACAACTTTATGTGCAAAGGCTTGCCAAACTGAATACTCACATATTTCACCTTTTCAAAATTTGATCACTGTCAATCGAGTGAGCTCTCGTTGTTCGGTATCTCTGTTGAGCGCTTTTCTCCATCCATAATATTGATGTTTAGAAGTTAAGAATCTCGATGACCAGAAAGACATTCTTGACAAAGTTTCAATCGCATCGTATCGGTTCCATCTTCACAAGCAGTACGCTTTTCACCTTTAATGCTATACGGATAGATTTACGTATGTTGAAAAATCGTTAATTTTTCCAAACAATGTTGCCCTCAAGTTGAAACTTTCTTTCCTATACCCATCATAAACCTCCACATTGTTCTCCCACAAAATCTTCAAATCTTCAATTAAAGGTTCCAAGTATACGTCTATGTCATTTCCTGGTTGTTTAGGCCCAGAAATTAACATAGATAACATCATGTAATTACGCTTCATACATAGCCACGGAGATAAGTTATAAATCATAAGTATCACATGCCATGTGTTATGCGAGATACTTTGAATACCGTGTGGGTTCATTCCATCAGTAGACAATGCCAAGTGAAGGTTTCTTGCTTCTTTTCCAAATTCAGGATAATCATTATCAATTTTCATCCACTGTGGTGAATCTACTGGATGTCGAAACTTTCCATCAATAATTCTTTCATCTGTATGCCAAGTCAAGTGTCTTGAATTGGTTTCACTATGATACATCCGTCTAAATCTCGGAATTATAGGAAAATACCATAAGACTTTTGTCGGAGACAACTTTTTCTTATATCGAGGGGCACTGCATTTAGGACACTCATTTAACAATGTATACTCGTTTCGAAACAAAAAACAATCTTCTGGACAGGCATGCATCTTATCATAGCTCATTCCAATAGTGTACAACATCTTTTTGGCCTCATACGTTCGATTGGGAAGAACATTATCCTCTGGTAGCATATCTTTCATAAGGGCTAATAACTCTGTGAAACTTTTATCCGACCATCCATTTCCCGCCTTTAAGTTGTATAACTTTAATACTGTAGGCAATCTTGTGAATTTTGTACAACCATTATACAACGGTTTCTCTACATCGCTTACCAACCTCTCAAACTTTTTGGGACAATCATTAAGATCTTCTTCAAGCGCTTCTGCAATCTCTTCGGCTCGATCATAATCGTATGTATCTGTGCAATTTTTGTTTGAAGCATAGGTCCTATTATCCCCCGATTCAACATTCCCATTACTTTTCTCAACATGCATATTCCAACATGTATAACTTCTATCAATTCCATACCATATTAAATGTGATGCCAACTGAACTGTGTCAACCCGACTCCCATAACAGCAACACAAATAAGGACATGTCATTCGACTGGGGACTTTGGCGTGCGCAACAGCAAACTTAATGAATTTCGATACCCCATTCTCGTACTCTTTCGAAAATATATTGGAATAAACCCATGTCTTAAACATGGTTTTACTAATTAAGCTAAACAAAAACAACTAATTAGGGCACAAAACAGTATACTGCGTTTCTATCAAAACGCAAAGTATACACGAAATGGATCTGTAGCAAGAAAACGCAACATATTCATGCAATTTTAGACAAATTCATCACATTACCAGTAATTTGAGGAAGAAATTTACCTCAGATTTACCGAACAACAATATCGAGAAGTTGAAACGAGAAGGTCAAACTCTCGGAAACACAAGGAATGGGCGTTGTACATATAAAACAACATCAAGGATAAGTCATAACATATAAAACAATTCAAGAAACTTATATATGAACAATTCAAGAACCAAGTAATCGATCATTCAAGAAATTTAATTCACAAATGAAACTAAAACCAAAGAAACTCAAGTTCTAAACCCCTAAACCAAAATCCAGGCTGACTACCTAAATACAATCATGCTCAATGAAATTATCTCAAACTAGTGTTCAATGCAAACGGAATTCATAATGTCACCATAACCAAAGTCACCGTTCCAAGTTCAGATTAAAAATTCAGCCAAGACGTCACGAAAATTCAGCCATTGGTGTATAGCTACACTAGTAGCCACACTTATATCAATTTCATGTCTATGTAGATTTTGTAAGGTTCATTCAACATTAAAAAATAGTTCAAAACAAAGTAAAGTATAGAACAAATCAACATAGTCCACAAACTCATGCATAAAAATAGTTATATAGCAGGAGATATTCATCTAAAAATCTATCAACTGAAATAATAATCCCTAAAATAGAATGTATAATAAACACATGAGGTAACTCTGATTATTCCTATGCTAACTAATGACACACTTTTGTCACTTAGTGACATAGTCAACAATTTGTTTGGGATGTCATAAAACATACCCTGTAAATACTAGAAACCAAAACTTGTGTTAAAGTTCAATTGGATGGAGAAGAACATTGGTATTGCACTTGACTATAAGGGTAAAAACATCTTAAAAATTGAGTTCCTGCTACCTCAATTTTAACTAAAAATTTTCCATTATCTATCAAAAAAACACTGCCAACACAAAAAACCTAAAAAATCCAAACAGAGTTCTATTATCAAAAAACCACAATCAAACCAAAAACAATCAAACAAAACTGGGAATTAAATCAACAAAAAGGATGAAGGTGAATATGTTTACCACTTGAAGAAGCTGCAAATGGTGAGGCAGTGACAATGAAAACCACAGTAAAGACTTGGTGGTGAAAAGTTAACACAGAGACAAAGGTCCCGTGTGGCGGTTTGGATGGAGCAATGAGAGCGGAGGTTTCCGTTGACCTGGTCGGTGAGCGATGAAGAAAACAGTAAAAATCGTGGGTCGAGAGAGGAAAATAGAAAGAATTAGTTTAGATTTTAACAATTTTAAATATAAAACTAGCAGCAGCACGCTTTTAAAAGCATTGCTATAGGCATATGGAATGAAAGCGCTTTTTCCTAAAAGCGCTTTCATTTCATATGCCTATAGCAACTTTAAGATCAATAATTTTAAATATAAAACTATCAGCAATGACACTTTTAAAAGCTCTTTTTAAGATCAATAATTTTAAATATAAAACTAGCGATAAGCGCTTTCAAAAGCACTTTCTAAGGTTAACCTTTAGCGGTTTTATAAAGCGCTTTCTAAATAACCTTAGAAAGAGCTTTATTTAGCGAATTTTTCGCAACCTATAGCGGTTTTTCCAAAAGCGTTGTCTTTGTAGTGCTTCCAAAAGTGCTTTTTGGCGTAGTGATTAACTTCTAATTGCTTGTTCAACTGTCTAATACAATAACTTTACAATATGAGTTTTATTTTCGACTGAAAACTTAACCCTTTGTCTGGCAACTAGCATCCGCTAATGAAATTATTCTAAATCTATTATTACTCCGGCCTGATTTATAAACAAATATTTTCTTTTAGGTTCATTAAATAATGAATGTATCTAGTTTACATAAAATACCAGATATATTCATTGTTTATTTATTTATTTTGAAAAAATGAGATCCATTAAATCAAAAAACCAGAAGAACAAGACGATCTCAGCCGATCCAGCCTGACCCAAAAACAAAACAACAAGCACAAAATAACTTATCCTAATACAGCATAAGAGTAGCTAAGTGATTCCTAAACTTCTTTTTTACCCAACCCCTGTAAACTATGGTATCTATAATATCTTTCTCCACTTTCTTTTTACTTACAAAATTACCAAAAACAATAGCATTCCTATACCTCCACAAACTGTAAACCTTTTATGCGACTGCACACTTTAGAAAACTCGACCTCCACCCTTTTCGATTGCATCACTTAGTGTTCCAGTCAAGCTCCTCCTTCCAAGCAGCAGGCCTATGGTTGATATTAATCCAATCTAGAATGTTACTCTAAATATCCTTAGTCTCCTTGCACTCAAACAACAAGTGTTGAACAAATTCTTTGTTATTACAAAAAGCACACTTATCATATTTGATTAAACCAAATTTGAGCAAACAATCTTTTGTGGCGAGCTTCTCATTACAAGCCAACCATAGAATAAACTGAGCACGAGGCCTGGCCATATTGTGACAGAACAAATTATTCCAACTAACCACAGTGTCATGTTTCCTTAATTCAAGATAAACATCCTTCATTCTAAATCCATTAAGAACTTTCCCCTGGATCATATGATAATCTTCTTTCTGCTTTACAATTTGTTTCATTATCCGGGATTGGTTGTCCTTAATCTCCATTGTCATAAAATCTTGCTTTTTAATGTAGTACGTATGGATCCATTTGATCCACATATTATCAGATTTGTTGCACAAGTTCCACAGCATGTTCAGTAGATTAATCATATTCCAGACAGCTATGTTAATAAGATTCATGCCTCCATTAATTATTCAATGAACCTAAAAAGAGAATATTTACTTATAAATAAGGCCAGAGGGAGTATATAAAAAAATAATTGTTGCGCACTTTGCAAATTAAGATCCCATTTTCTAATAAGTTTACTAATCTATCTAAATAGTAATATCGAAAAATTTCAAAATATCAAACTCAAAGACTGCTTAATATTATAGGGTGCGAGTTTTATTTAGTTAAACAAAAGTTATTATGGGTTTTGAGTTTGTTTTTGTTTCAAAAGAGTAAAATAAAAAGGAAATTTAATATAATAGAAAATAATATAAATAAACATGTTAGGAATGAGAGTTTGAATTTGAGTTTGTTGATTATCCTAAGTTGACCTTGTAATTGTTGAAACATTAGATTAGCTTTGGTTAGATTTAATATTTAAATATAATTCAAGTTATGTATGCCCAAGTCCAATTAGGGTTGTATATAAATAGTCATAGTGTGTATCCTTATTTTGTACAATACAATTTCTAGTGAATAATAGAATCATTATTTCCTTATTATTCTCTCTTTTCTCTCATTAAAAGTGTCACACTAAAAAATTGGTATCCAGAGCTTTGGTTTATTGTTCTTAATCGTGTTTTCAATAATTTCACATCAGAGACCGTGTTTCTAGGGCAAGTGAATCAACTGTTGTGAAGATGGCTAGTGATAAGGGAATTCCGAGTTCTCTTCCATTGCTTGCGCAAATTGGATTCGATGGAGAAAACAAATCACGATCTCTATTTGGCTTTCATGAAACCCTAGAAGTGGTTACTAATGACGTTGATGCATTGGATGCAGATGCAATGGACACACAGAAAATATCCCACAATGAAGCCAAGAAGAAGGATTGCAAGGCTGTTTATTACATTCAGACAGCGCTCGATACTACTAATTTCGACAAAATCTCCCTTGCTGAAATGACAAAGAAGGCATGGGATATTTTGGTTAGGTATTACGAAGGAGGTGAGAAAGTGAAGGTTGTCAAGTTACAAACCTTACATCGACAATATGATTTGTTATCGATGAGAGAAGACGAAAAAGTTGCAGAATATGTTTCAAATGTTCACAAACTCATCCATCTCATGAAGGGTTCTGCTAAAACCATAACAGATAAGATGATAGTTGGTTGAGAAGGTAATGAGAATGTTGACCTCTCACTTTGCGCATGAGATGAGGATTGTTGAAAGGAAATGAGCTCAGGACTCGATACATACGCTGCAAGCTCAATCATGTAAAAATAATGGTGATTCCAACAAATTCAAAGAAAAAGTAAAAATGACTCATGGAAGGAAGTATTGATCGAATTCTCACAAGCATCAGGTGAAGATAGAGGTTCTAAATCCTCAAAAATAGGAGGAGGAAACTATTGGAATGACAAAGAAGATAAAAAAAGGTGTGCAGTGCTATAATTGTTAAAAATGGGGTCACATGGCCAAGAATTGTAGGTACATAAAAGACAAGGGATCAACAGGCAAGGACAAAGAAGTGAACCTTACCCGCCAAGATTCAGATGATTTCGAAGATGGTATGGTAGAGTTTGATAACACGAATTTATATAACATATTTGACGTAATTTTCATAGATAATGTTACTATTTTTATTTAATTATTCTATTTTATTTCCATATTATGTTGGTATTTCTTTTGTTTCAGGTATTTGCATTAAATAAAGATTAATTGAGCAAAGAAATGAAATTGAGGAAAAATCGGATTAAAAAGCTAAAGAAATGAAGCAAGGGGTAATAATAGCAAAGGAGGAGTAAAGAAGAAGAAAATAATTATAAACCAAAAGACTAAGCCACACGTGAAGGCCCAAGCAAGAGCAACCGTCACGTGACGAATCCGACTTAAACCACACCCCACTTAGTGAGACGCCTGTCTCATATCTCTCTCACATACAGGAGGCCGCCTCCCAAGTGAAGACCCACATCTCCAAATCCTCCACTCGGGGCCCGTCTCATGATCTTCTCTTGAGACCCACGTCTCATTTCTTTCTTCAAGTGGAGCGTCCGTCTCCCACGATGGCGATTTGTTTTGGCGATTTCTACACGATCTCCACTAGTTTTAAATGCAATTTGGAAAAAGCGATTACTAACAAAGGCTATAAATCTGACTTCAACCTTGAACCGAGGTCGGCAAAATTCTACCGAACAACGTTACTTGTTTTCCTTCATTTTTATTTTATTTCCAGTTTTGTATTTCTACTTTATTTTTCCATTTTAGTTTCTTTGTTTAGTTTTTATTTTAGTTTCTTTATTTCTATAATTTTCTCACAACAGTTTCTACACCGGAAATTGTTGTGTATTTTTCACTGATCTAACCTTACGTTAGATCTAGTGCTTTTTATTTTCCTTGTTATATTTTTCTTTAAATTCAAGAAGTCTCCGGGCAGATCCAATCGACGTGTGGTGGAATGCTCGTTTATGTCGAAGAACAAGATTATTCAAGTATTATTATTTCCAAGTTCTTACTATAATTGTTTTATGTTATTAAAGTATTGTGCCTGATAGTTATTTATTTGATTATGGAGATGTTTAAATATACTGAACCTTATTATTTATGCATGTCTGAATTAATAAATATGTCCGGCTAAACCGTTTAGGTATCGGTGTGTAATAGTAGTAAAAGTAGGAATTAAATTGTTTCTAAGCTAAAATATTAATTAACATAATTTCTGGTTATGACTTTTTATAATTAAAATCCATCTTTCGTTCAAAGTAAGAAAAGTAGAATAGGTTAGGATCGAGACCACGAAAGTGTGAGGTTTTAACGGATAGCTAAAGTTAGGCATTCGATTTAAATACGGTGAGGCGCTTTAAAAGCGAAATAGATTTTATTAAGTTTCAAAGAATATTTTCTAAACACTTATGGGCTAGCGAGCGAGCATAGGGCTTTAGGCGTATAATCAAGATAAGACCACGAAAGTGTGAGTTGAGGGTTTTAAACGATAATTTCTACGGAACAATTAAGTTAACCATCTTTATACGCTTAGGTTCGATTTAATCCGCTTAGGTTCACTACGTTACGTACCGATATCCGTTTTATTTATATTTCTATTTTTCCTTAAACCAAAATCTAAAAAAGAATTATTCGCCTTAGTTGTATACCGTAACTTAGGATAACAATAGATCGATTTATAGTCTCTGTGGGTTCGATATCTTTTTAAAACTACGTGATAGGACTGTGCACTTGCAGTCTCCCGATTAATAGACGATAAAGTCGCGATCAAGTTTTTGGCGCCGTTGCCGGGGACTATTTAAGTCGATATTGTAACTCTGGTGTTACATCGTATAGACTAAGGCACCTTTACCTTATTTACCATGTATGACCCAAATTTTTCCTACACCCATTATCAGTATTTTAAGGAACCACAAGAATCCCATAAATCCAACCTTGAAGTACTGATGGAAGATTTCAATGCTTCACAAACCTACTCTTACCCAAATTACCTCCAAAACTACCAATCCCACATTTTGAGGAACCACAAGAAACTTATAATTTCAACCAAACTTTTCCTCAACCTAATTTTCTCTACAATCATCAAACCCAATATTTTGAAGAATCACCAGAACCATATAAATCTGATATCGAAATATTGATGAAAAATTTTAATGAAACATCTAGGATGATAGCACGCTTCGGGGAAATGCAAAAAGAAACTTTAACTTACTTCAAAGACTCTGAAGAATCGCAAGATTTTAACTTCGAAACACAAATAGAGGATTCAGATGAGATGATAATTAACTCTAGGTTAGAGTCTATGATTGAGCATTTTGTAGAGACACAAACTATCCAAAATGAAGAAGTAAGAAAACAAAGTCTTCAAAATAATGAAACCCTTAGCCAACTAACCATTATGGTTGAATCCCTCGTGACTCACAGCATGGCCTTAGAGACTCAAACCTTCCAACTCGAACAAAACCTTCTAGGACCTCTACCCGAGAAAGATATGGATGTTGAAACAACCATTATAGAAAAATTATTTGAAAACCTAGAAAGTGATGGCGAGTTTGAAGAGAGTGATGCGAGGAAAGTTCGGCGAGAAAATAGTGGAGATTGAGACAGATTCACCAAAGCTCGAAAAGGAGGTTGTAAACGAGGTAGAAGGAAGCACAAATTGTAATCCCAAATCACTACACCCTGATTTCTTTCGAAAATTTTATGGAAACTCCGTAGACTCCCAATTTAAAGCGTATGTTGCGGTATTAAAAATATCCACATTAATTCACCACTATTTGAAGTCTTGCCTAAAAGCAAAAATTAGAGGACCATAAAATTAAGGATATAATTATTGTTAAGAGGGTAAGGTTAACTTATGAGGCGATGGATGAAATCAATAAGCCCGAAATTGAAAAACTTATACTTAGGATAAATCCAGAACCACTACCAAAATGTCGAAAGAATAAACCGCCCTAAGCGTAAGAAAAGAAAAGGTGAGGATATGTGAGATGGCTTGATAAGTGGCCATGGAAAATAAGCGAGTAGTCATTCTAGTTTCTAATTCTAAATTTCTTTTTCGTATTTTCACTTTTCTAATTTACGTTAAATTTTAAATTTTACTCGATTATCGGTTGCACCCTTTCATCTGAGGCGTTTGAACTATTTCCGTGTCTGATAATTATATTCAATTAAATAATCTGAATTAATATTTATATAATTATAATTAAGTATTTTAATTATCGTATTTTTTCCGTCTCCTATTAATATACCGAATCAATATTTCCCAATATTTATTATATTAATTATAAGGCAATATATACTAGTATTATATATATATATCCTACTAATCAAAATTCTATGTTATCTATAATATATATATATATATATATATATATATATATATATATATATATATATATATATATATATATATAAGTATATAGTAAGCATGCATGTGATCTGAAATTATTCCCTAATCTCGTGTTCCCTCTTATCACATGCACTGCCCAAAAACGTTCACCTCATGCAAGATTCCCTACATGTTAAAATTATTCGTGCCATGCCTTAATGATTCCTGCTCGAGATGACCGCCCTTGATGCAAGTTTGAGACGGTCGCCTCCTTCCCCAAGCATGGAGGCGCCTCGGCTTTCTTCTTACACATGACTTTTCCCTTTTGGAGCGCCGCCTCCTCGTGTTTCGCATGCATGAAAATTTTTGAGACCCCGCCTCATTTCGTGTCTCCCATACGTGATATTCTCCTCTTTTCTTGATGATTGTTTTGTCTGTTTCCTTCTTTTTCAACATCCAACATAACTCTCATTCAAATTCTTCCATTAATTGTAATAATTTATTTTCATCTCCCAACATAACTCCTATTCAACCATTACTTTATTATACCATTAACCAAAATATTCATTCCATTTCCCACCATAAAAAGCATTCAAAATTTTTCTCTTCATTTCCCAACATCATATTATTATAATTTATTCCTCTTAAAACTCATACCACTATAAATACCGATCCTCACTTCTTTCTATTCCACATCCCCTCCATCTATTTCTCTTATATTTTCTCCCATCCATTACATTTTCTCCCATCCTAACCTTCTTTTCCTTCTCCTATCATGGCTCCACAAAACAATCAACGTCAAGTTAAACCAGACCGACCACCACCCGACCAATTCAATATCATATTCCGAGATAGAGCGATGGCCAACACACAAAATACTTAAAATTCTATACCGTTCGGTCGTCCCTACAAAATATGTAGATTCCAATTGTTTGGACACTTTAGGAATGGCGGATAGTATAACATTCATGCTTACAAACAGGTTTGCTAAATCTCCCACCCATACCCCTTTGAACCACTCGTCCTTGAATTTCTTAGTTCTTTCTCCTACACCACACCTGACGATCCTTACACAGGCACCTTAACGCATGTTCAACGGGGTACTCTATTGATCAAGAAAGAGTCGCCGAGCTTTTACATTTCACTCGTGGTGAGCATGTCCATTACAAACCGTTCGACGACGACAGTGATTTCTCTTGGGATCAAGTCGGCTTCTCTCTATGGAATGATCTAACCGGTCAAACCACGGAAAGTTGGCGCGATCTCTATGCTTCCCACATCCATAATCCTGCATTGAGGTACTTTCACCGCATTCTTGCTAACACCATTTTTGGTCGGACCAATAATCACAAGGTCAACCAAAATGAGTTGTTTATCATTTTCTATGCTCTCAATGGTCAGGCTGTCAACGCCGCACCTTTCTTGCTCAGCCACATTCATACATGCGTTAACGCAGCAGGTACAAATCCATTCGTTTTTGGTGGGATCATCACATCTTTAGCATATGCTTTAGGCCTTTCCGCCGAGTTGTTGTCTTTGACACAATATATGATGCCAGCAAATCTACTAGATGTCATCTATTATTGTGATTCTCACATCATATCTCCTCGACAAGATGGCCGGTATACCTTAATGATAAATCGTCGTCAAATACTTGGTGTCGTGTTACCTGTCCTAATCAAATCGACGTCCGAGTCCGGCTAATTGGCGATTTGCTCTTGATGCCCACCGCACAACAACGGAAAATCGGATGCTAATTACGCGGCTATGCAGGCTCATATGAATCGTCAAGATCTATTGTTCCACACCATGCAGCAAAACCAAGCTGTGACTTTACGTCTTGTTCAAGAGTTGCAACATGATCAGTGGGAAATGCGACGTGAACATCAAGAATATGCTTTTCGCAATGATCGTAACTTCGAAGCATTGCAAGCTCGCATAGCGGATGCGCTTAATGATTCGATTCGGCCGGCGTCGGCGACCTCGTACTAGAGGTAGAGGAGCAAGTGGACAATATTTTCCGTGACGGTGACCACCCTTCTCCTTCGATTTCTCCGGTTCTTTCGCATTGAGGACAATGCTTATTTTAAGTTTAGGGTGAACATTTCTTACTTGTTTTCCATTTTCTTTGCTCTAGTTAGTATTTCCTTTTGTTTCTTTTTCCTTGTATTGCAAATTTTCCATTCAATAAAATACATGTTTATGTAATTTTAGTCTTTTATGTTTAATTCTCGTGCTTATTGAATTCCTCCATTTTCTTGAGCCATAACGAAAAATTGAGCGTTATATTAACATATTCAACTAGTATTAAAGTTGCTTATTTTATAAATAAGAACTCGGCGACTAAAACAAAATTATTATCGTCATAACTCTTGAACCCCAACGCGTTAGATTAGTTTAAGTACTTATTATACCAACACCTTAAGACTTAGTTTTAAAGTAATCCGAGTAGTTTATAAGAGTAGTCGGCACTTAAACGACAAACTACGTGGAGGATCGATGAATATAAGTGATTGATCAAGAGTTTTTAAGAGAAATTTTAGAAGATGCACTTATTAAGTTAGATGGTCCTTACGGATCATTTAATTCAACGATTCGAAACTATAAAATATTTATGCAAACATCCACTATGAATTGGTTCGATGGTCCTGGTCTTGAACTTGGTAGGGACGGACGGTCCGATCCCATAATTGTAATTGGATAAAGGAGTACCAAATATAAGTACGGGACTCCTAGCTGGATTATAAGATCAAAGTCACTAACGGTTACTCCACTATGTGCGTAAGGTAAAGGGCTTAATGTGATTGCACCAGAATGAAAACGGGTGAAACAAAACGAAAGTATTAGGTCGAGTTATAATTCATGACTTCATTTGGTCTGCATAAATGAGGTTATCTAGTGTTATTACGGTAATTTTGGTGTCGAAGTCTGAACTTGAGTTATCCAAACAAAGAATTGACCTGCAACCAAATCTGAATTGAATGTTTTATATCTGCGTTTGACTTATGCTTAAACGATTTTTCATTTTTAATTTTTGCTTGAGGACAAGCAAAGGTTTAAGTATAGGGGAGTTTGATAACACGAATTTATATAACATATTTGACGTAATTTTCATAGATAATGTTACTATTTTTATTTAATTATTCTGTTTTATTTCCATATTATGTTGGTATTTCTTTTGTTTCAGGTATTTGCATTAAATAAAGATTAATTGAGCAAAGAAATGAAATTGAGGAAAAATCGGATTAAAAAGCTAAAGAAATGAAGCAAGGGTAATAATAGCAAAATGAGGAGTTAAAGAAGAAAATAATTATAAACCAAAAGACTAAGCCCGGCCGTGAAGGCCGAGAAGCCCAGGACCGTCCGGCCGTGACGACCGTCCTGACTTAAGCCGCACCCCATAGTGAGGCGCCTGTCACATCTCTCTCACATGAGGCGCCCGCCTCCCAAGTGAGCCCATCTCCAAATCCTCCACTCGGGGCCCACGTCTCATGATCTTCTCTTGAGACCCACGTCTCATTCTTTCTTCAAGTGGAGCGTCATCTCCCACGATGGCGATTTGTTTTGGCAGTTTCCTACACGATCTTCACTAGTTTTAAATGCAATTTGGAAAAAGGCAGTTACTAACAAAGGCTATAAATACAGCTTCAACCTTCAGAACCAGGGTCGGCAAAATTCTACCGAACAACCGTTACTTCGTTTTTCCTTCATTTTTATTTTATTTCCAGTTTTGTATTTCTACTTTATTTTTCCATTTTAGTTTCTTTGTTTAGTTTTTATTTTAGTTTCTTTGTTTCTATAATTTTCTCTAGCAGTTTCTACAGGAAATTGTTGTGTATTTTTCACTGATCTAACCTTACGTTAGATCTAGTGCTTTTTATTTTCCTTGTTATATTTTTCTTTAAATTCAAGAAGTCTCCGAGCAGATCCAACCGACTTGTGGTGGAATGCTCGTTTATTTCGAAGAACAAGATTATTCAAGTATTATTATTTCCAAGTTCTTAATATAATTGTTTTATGTTATTAAAGTATTGTGCCTGATATTTATTTATTTGATAATGGAGATGTTTAAATATACTGAACCTTATTATTTATGCATGTCTGAATTAATAAATATGTCCGGCTAAACCGTTTAGGTATCGGTGTGTAATAGTAGTAAAAGTAGGAATTAAATTGTTTCTAAGCTAAAATATTAATTAACATAATTTCTGGTTATGACTTTTTATAATTAAAATCCATCTTTCCGTTACGAAAGTAAGAAAAGTAGAATAGGTTAGGATCGAGACCACGAAAGTGTGAGGTTTTAACCGGATAGCTAAAGTTAGGCATTCGATTTAAATACAGCGAGAGCGCTTTAAAACGAATTAGATTTTATTAAGTTTCCAAAGAATATTTTCTAAACACTTATGGGCTAGCGAAAGCAGGCATAGGGCTTTAGACGTATAATCCGAG
This sequence comes from Vicia sativa, assembly GCA_021764765.1. Lineage (NCBI taxonomy): Eukaryota > Viridiplantae > Streptophyta > Magnoliopsida > Fabales > Fabaceae > Vicia > Vicia sativa. The sequence goes on along the minus strand of CM038795.1, from coordinate 26,541,807 downwards.
ATAAGACCACGAAAGTGTGAGTTGAGGGTTTTTAAACTGATAATTTCTACGGAACAATTAAGTTAACCATCTTTATACGCTTAGGTTCGATTTAATCCGCTTAGGTTCACTACGTTACGTACCGATATCCGTTTTATTTATATTTCTATTTTTCCTTAAACCAAAATCTAAAAAAGAATTATTCGACTTAGCTGTATACCGTAACTTAGGATAACAATAGATCAATTTATAGTCTCTGTGGGTTCGATATCTTTTTAAAACTACGCGATAGGACTGTGCACTTGCAGTCTCCCGATTAATAGACGATAAAGTCGCGATCAGTTATGGCTGCAGTTGTAGATAACTATGTTGAATCCAATATCTAGTTCCTTGACTTAGGTTGCTCGAATCACACGAATAGTCAAAAGGAGTGGATGGCAGACTACGACTAGTCGAAGAAGAGCAAGGTAAAACTTGCTAACAATAGTTTCTTGCAAGCAGAACATAGTGACAACATAGTCTTTCAAATGAGTAATAGAGGGAAATTGATGATCAAAGATGTTCTCTATGAACATAGAATGAAGTGAAACTTACTAAGTGTTGAAAAACTAGTTGAAAAAGGTTTCTCTGTTTTTATGAAAGATGGAGCTTTGAAATTGTTTGACACCAAGAACAATTCGGTCTTAAAATCTCAGTTGTCAAAAAAATAGGACATTTAAGACTATGATCAATTCAACAGGAGTTCAATGTTTGAAAACTATTATTGACCACAAGGATTGTTGGTTATGGCATTTGAGGTTTGGACATTTGAATTTTTAACCACTCAATTAATTGATTACTCAAGATATGGTTACTAGTATTCTAGGTCTTGAGATGCCTGACAAACTTTATAAAGGTTGTTTAGTCGGAAAGCAATCCAGAAATTATTTCGTTTCGACTATGCCAATGAGATCATCATGAATTCTATAAGTGGTACATTCACATGTATGTGGACCATTCGAAGAACATACCATTGGTGGAAATATATATTTTGTTTCGTTTGTCGATGAGTTAAGTCGAAAGATGTGGATTTATGTGATCAAAATAAAGGACGAAGTATTCAAAATCTTTAAGAGATTCAAGATATTTGTCAAAAACCAGACTGAGAAGAAGATCAAAGTTCTGCGAACAGATGAAGGTGGCGAATACACATCCAAGATGGTTGAAAATTTTTGTGCAAAACATGGTGTTGATCTTGAGGTAAATGCTCGTTATACGCCTCAACATAATAGAATTGCAGAAATAAGAAACAGAGCCATATTGGATATGGAAATATGCATGCTGAAGCAGGAGAATATTTCGAAATCTTTATGCGGAGAAGCTGTTTCGACTGTAGATTATATCCTAAACAAGTGTCGTACCAAGATATTGAAAGAACAAGGTTCCTAAAGAAGTATGAAGTGGAAAATGACCATCAGTAATTTTTCTAGAGGTGCTTGGCTATGTGTTACAAGCATGTTCCTGATGCGAGAAGAAGGAAGCTTGATGTTTGAATTCTTTTAATCTCGTAATTGAGTTGACTTGACCGAGTAATTTTTTGAAATTTTAGTTTAATAAATTTATTATGTATGTATTTTTTTTGTTATAACTCTAAAATATAATTTTTTGTTTTGTTAATTCTTTAAGCATTTCATATTTCTATGGTTAAAATATTTATATATTTTTATTGTTTTTTTATTTTGGAAAAAAGGAAATTTATTAATCCAAAAAACAAATACAAACAGGGCGATCACAAGGATCCAGCCACACACCAACAGCTAAAGAAACAAGAATAACCCACTAGAGGGGAAGCATAAGGTTAAATATTATATCCTTAAGCTTGTTACAATGCCAACCTCTAAAAACTATTTTGTCAATAATTTCCTTAACAACAACTTTGTAATCTTTATGGCCCCAAAACTAATCTCATTACGGTACATCCAAGTACCATAAACAGTTTCGGAAATCGCAAGACGAAGAAGACAAGATTTCTAACCTTTTCCTTTCTCATGCTTAATCATCCAAAGCAATTCATTATCCCAGTTGGCGGGAGAATGCTGAATTTGCAACCACAAAAGAACTTCCTGCCAATTCTTCTTGAAGCTCTCACATTCAAAGAAGATATGGGAAATGGTTTCTTCCTTATCACAAAAAAACACAACAACTATTATCAATGAAATCGAAACGACGCAATCTGATCTTGGTAGCAAGCTTCTGGTGGCATGCCAACCAAAGAATCAAAGTTGCTCTCGGTCTGGCAGGATTATGAAAAAAGATCCTGCTCCAAGTCATTGTTCGATTTCCAATCAACGCCAGATGACAAAGCTTTAAACTAAACTTCTTATTATCACACATATCTTGCCAAATGTGAGGATGGAGATGAAGGAAATCCTGCTGATCAAGAATCTTCCTCATGATCCAGGAACAATTTAGAGTTATATTAACGTCCCTAATATGTTGATTCTTTAAGTAGTATGCATGAACCCACTTCACCCAAAGGTTATCCTTCTTCTTACAAATGTTCCAAAGAAGCTTAATCATAGTACACTTGTTCCAAATCATCAAATCAATAATACCAAGCCCACCTTGCTTTAAAGGTATACACACTTTTAACCAAGAGACAAGACTCTTTCTGCAGACTATATCTTTCCCTGTCCAGACAAAAGAGCGACAATAAGCATTAATCTTACGAATCACCGCCTTGGGAAGGGAAAAGCAGAGAGAGCCAAAATTCGCTAAAGACAAGGAAGCACTTAACCAATTGAATCGTCGGCATAACTAAAAACTTGGCTGACCAATGATTAATTCTCGTAGTGATTTTCTCTACAAGAGGCACATAATGATTTATACCAAGCTTTTTAGAAGTAACTAGAACTCCAAGATATTTGAAAGAATTCCCTCATGAGTGGGACCTCGACAAAATTTGTTGTCTAACGAATCATCAAGCGCACTAGAAAAGATCTTACTCTTGTTAGGATTCATAATCATCTTTCATACCCCAAAATTTGCCCTCCATCTACTCAAGAGATTTCATGCATCCACACTCAAGGATTCCTCGAGAGTTGATCGGACAAACTCTCTCTAGACAATCAACCCAAACTAGGGTTTGGTATCTCTCAAGTCAAGATGGGTTTCCAACATCTCCAATAACCTTCATGCCTCCTCATATGCTTCAAAGATTCTCCATGTCAATTTTCAAGCCTCACAAGTCAAGTTTCCTCGGACAATTGCTCGGATGGATGAAAATCGTGTATTGGACAAAAGTCATGTGGTCAACATACGGTCAAAACTTCGATTTTGGTCAACATCCTCATTTTGAAGTTACATTCATCATTTGATCAAGGGTTGATCATGATTCATCAAGAAAACTCAAGATTTGCCCAAAAGTCAAACTTTCTAAATTAGGGTTTAGATGAAAAGTCAATGAACTTTGGTGATCATAACTTTCTCATACTTTCTCGAAATTTTCCACCACCTCTTGTTTTGAAGGAAATTCAATTCTCTACAACTTCATGTCTCACAAGAATGTCCAAAAATGCTTCATTTGAGAGGTATAGCTCAAAACATTACAGGTCATTTTCAAAGTCAACAAAAAGTCAACTTTTTGTTTTGAAGATATTTTGAGCATGTTAACTCCAATTGGGATGAGACCAAAGACATTGGTTAGAGGACTCTTAGAGCTTTCCAAAAAGTCCAAGAACACTCAAAAATGTGGAAAATTGAGCAAGTTGCACCATTCACAAGTTGGGCAATTTTGAAAGAATGCACAAAGAGAGATACTTCAAAAAATCAAATCTTTTGCAAATGGGCCTATCTTTTCTTCATCCTAACTTGTTTCTCAAGCAATTAGGAATATCCAAGCCAATGCCACGAATTTTTGGTTTATTTTTCTATTTAATTTGGAATTTATTCATTTAAATACAAATTAAATTCAAAAATAAAGTATAAAATCAAAATTAATTGAAAGATTGATTTTATTCTTTCCTTGATGTCCAATTAACTCACAAATGCTAGCCAAATCGAATTGAAGCAAAAAGGCAAGATTGGATTGAAATTGATCAAATTTGAAAATTTGATTTTCATGAAAAATCAAATTTGATTATCATTGATTATTGATCAAATCTTTCCAAATTCAATCTCAAATCCTTCCATTATATATACAATGCATATCAATCAAAGAGGACGAAAGAATTGCTCCGAACCTAGTTTCAAACTCAAAATTTCGTGTTCTTGAAGCAATTGGCAATCCATCCTGCCGTTTTCAATCGATTTTAAGGTGTCAAACACATTCCTTGGTACCTCAGGAGTGATTCCAGATACTTACTTCATCGAAAACCATCCAGAATTGCCAAATCCGAAATCGGTTTGTTCTTGGAAATTTTGAAATCGTGTTTCATTATTTATGCATTATTAACATGTTTTGTTGTTGTTTTGTGTTTAGTGATGTGTTTGCAAACTTTACGGGTGCTTTAATCAATTTCCATGGCAGAACACATGATACCATTGTTAGGGTTTCTGAACACGATTTGGGGTTTCCTTTAAAAGGAAAAATTGGACCATGAGACCTATACCATTGCATCCGGAATGATTTCCTGAATCGAACCATGGCTTTAGAATGTATTTATATTATGTGTGTTGCATTTTGATATTAGCGGGGACGTGGCGTCGAAGAACAAGCTAGCGAAATTCAAATCGGAGAAGACGTTGGATGGCGCGGCGGAGATGGACGAGCAGCGTGTTATTTTCAAACATCCGTTTCAAACGTCGCGCGCTTGGCTCGGTTAGTCGCATATCGGTTTTCAAGGTTTGAAAGGATGTCTCGATTCGATTCTGGTTGGACAATCCCTTTTCACTTTTCAAACTCAATATTTTCATATTTTCTTTAATTTCCAATATTTTGCTTCAATTTTAATTATTTTCATGATTTTATTACGCATTTAAAAATTACCAAAAATATTTTCTTTTACATTATTTTCATAAAAATCTTTATTTAATTTATAAAATTAAAAAAATACCTTTTTGCATGCATATTTATTTTTATTTTGATTTTAGCATTTAAATCACCGTAAATTAGTTTTTTAATTACTAAATCTTTTCCAAAAAATCCCAAAAAATTATTTTAACTTATTTATCTTATTTCCAGCATGCATAAATTTTCTCATATTAAAAATTGCATTTTTTCTAACATTTTCTCTTATTTCAATTTCATCATGTTTCCCGATTTTCTTATTCTTTCACAGGTTGCTCCGATTCGGACGTTTTTTCTTTTATCATTTTATTTTTCCAATAATGTAACTGCTCATGGGATGTAATAGTTTAATTTAGGACTTTTACTTTCCGCACTCTAATTATGTATCGCCCCAAGCCATGTAATAGCGTAGGTTTATCTTTCCACTTTTACATTCCGCATTTTACTTTCCGCACCCTTATCAATTGCTAGTAATTAGGCGTGTATGGCAAGATAATAATTGGACATAGCTCACACTAATTTCAAGATAAAATATCCGAATTTGACACACTTCTTTCACACGCACCCTTAGGGTAATTCTCTCGATGCCTCGAATTCAAAATGGTCATGTCCCTCGAGCGTAGAGGTATTCTAGCACCGTTGCCTTCCAAACAAATCATCATAGTCCCTTCGATACAAAGATCATAAGACCCACGATGTCGCCTCCGAATACATGATCTTGACCCTCGATTGTCGCCTCGAAAATGATGATAGTCCTTGAATGTGCTAGGATACTTCCTACAGTTGCCTTCTATGACCATCCGATGTCCCGAATGTCCGCATCCAGCGAATGGAGCTACCTACTAACTAATGGTATGGCTAGCGCTATTCTCAAGGAATGTAGAAGTACAACAAAACGACCAATTCTGAGTGGGTAAATAAGTCTCTTAGTTGCTTGCTCTATCAAATGCTTTTCACACTACACACTCTTTTTCAAAGTTCAATTTCTTTTCAAAATAAAACATTTCCGAACACTTTGTATACACTCCTACATGAGTCATTACAAAGTCAAAGCGAAATGCCTTTTTTCAAAACATCTTTGTCAAACACACAAAGCAATTTTAAAAAGTTATCTAAGAGCAACTAAGAGCCCGTAGAATAAAATGCGGATGGAAAGGGGTGCTAATACCTTCCCTTTTCATAACCATTCTCCCGAACTCAGAATCTAACGAAGGTCTTTTTCTGTTACTTTTACCTTCCCTTAAATTGGATAAAAATAAAAGTCGGTGGCGACTCTTGCTATCCGCACATTTGGATACAAAAATCCTACAAAGTCAGTTCACCGTATCACAGAACTGGCGACTCTGCTGGGGATAGGACCCTAAAAGAGAGAATTACCTTAGGGATTTCTAGATCATTTTTATTGCTTTTTGTTTGACTTGTATGCTTTATCTTTAAGGGTTGCTTGGGTATTATATTGTTGGGGGATCCTACACCCGGATCCGGGTTTCCTTTTAGGTAAGTAGCATTAGATCATCGCGACCGTTAGGCGTATAACTACGGTCAACATGATGGCTACGTTAGCGTGACACTTTGGTTGCCCGATACTCTTCATTCCCAAGTTGAAGAAAGTATTTGGCTTCTGCGTGGTGTCATCAGCGCTAAACTTTTAGAACCTTAATTGACCCATCTTGGCCATTAGAAGGTAGTGAGATGGCGGCTTTGGTGTAGACCGAGGTTGGTTGATACTCGATGCTACGCTCATTGAGATCGGACTTTTGGGACATTTTCGATCGACCACTTGGCGTCGTATTGAAATAAGCGCCTACGAGAAAGATCGTGATATGAGATTCCTAGAACCGGTTACTATTATGGGACGGATGAACCAACTCAAACTTTTGGTGGGGTAATCACCTATACCTCATGCAAGCCTTAAACCTAGGCTCATTGTGTGAATTGTTTGTGTGTGCTAAACATGACATCATGACATCATCCGCATTGCATATCATTTCTAACTATTTCAAGGACCTAGGGATTTATCTTTGCTCTTTTGTAGGGATTATGGCTTCTAGAAAGACTATCCGAATCAACTTCATGGGTATCCCTTCTCATTCAAAAATTGATTTGAAATTCCGACCATGTTCGGTTCATCAAAGACATGGTTATCTACTTGACTTGGTTATCTCGGTTTGAAGAAGATATGATGCATGTCTATTCGGTTCTTTGATCAAAGCACCATTGCTTTACATTTCAGTTATCGGTTGGTTCCTACCTTGAAGAGTTCTCTAAGCTAGGGATACCTATTCTACTGCCAGGCTTTCGGAAAGCCGAGAATTCCTCAAAGTTATGAGTTTCCATGCATTTGAGAACATTGTGGCCTTGCTAATTTATGGTTTGGTTCTATTCCCCAACTCGGATCAATTCATAGATGTCAATGCCATCAAATTGTTTCTTACCCGATCCGTGCCTACCTTACTTGGAGACATTCTACATTCCCTCCGCTTTCGTACTACTAAGCGACAAGGAACTCTCATGTGTTGTATCCGTTACTTTCGGTGGTTTATTTACCTTCCTCCATCGAGTTTTGAAGAATGAACAAAGGTTGAGATGGTCTCAAAGATTGATGTCACTCTCTCATTCGGATATCCGTTGGAATCTTTTCTCTCAAAAGTTTCACATTCATTGGCGTTGTGGAGAATTCCTAATGTACCACTACTTGGTATAAGGGAGGTATTACTTACAACCCTTCTCTAGCTCTCGTCGGTTTGGTTTTGCTCGAAGAGATGGTCCACATGATATTCTTCTCCAAGATGTTGTGTTCGACTATAACCACGATCTCGAGTGCAGACAAAGGTTCATACGCTTGGGGCATGGTAAAGGCGATACCAAGACTTTGGGGCACCGAACTCCATTCCTTGGGAACCTTACCTCAAATGGGTGCGAGCTCGAGCTCAAAACCTCATGATGCCATTCACGCTGTTTTACCAATAATTATGGAACTGTTGCTATAGGTGGCGTACCTATCTTTATTCTCCATCGACATGCCTCTGATTTTGAAGACTTGAAGAGATCACGGATTCGACTTAAAGAAGAAAGGGATACCTTTGAAGCTCGGTGCTATGCAAGCGAGAAGAAAGTTCTAGAGTTAACCAAGCTACTTCACGAGGAGCGAAACATCAGCGCCTACATCGGCACGAGCGCCATGGGAGACTTAGAGCTTTAGGATGTTTATGTTTTCTTTTATTGTTTTGAACTATCTCTTGTACTTAAAAGAAAAAGAATAATAATGAGAAGTACTAATAAATGTTTGCTCATTGCTTGTTTAACAAATTTAAATCTCTTAGGTCCTTGAAAACATTGCATTGCATTCGCATAAACATTGCATATCATATCATAACATTGCATCACAGGTACATTGGAGATTGGTTTTCTCATTTGCTCGCTATTTATTTTAGCGAGAAATGGCTCTTGAGCAGATGTCAAAGATCTCCGGCTCGAGAATGCTCGGTTTGATGTTTACCGGCTTGGTCCAAGGCCAAGAAGATCTGAAGAAGCTCATCAACAAGAAGAAGAAGGTTGTTGGTCTCCTCAACATGGGTAGACGTTTCAAAGGGGGTCCTAAGGTGGTCAGTCGTATTGAGCTCTCGAAGGAAGTGTCCATACGGGGAGTACTAAGGGTGATGAAGGTGAGCGTGTGACCAAAGAAAGGAGGAGGATCGGTCGATTATAGCCAACACTCGAGGAAGATGACAAGTATAAACAACTTGAAGATCGTCGAATCTTTGTGGAAAATCGAAAATGTCCGGAACTTTGATGACTGAGTCTTGTTCTGGTGTGGTGATTCCTCCCAGTTCAAAGTTCCTACTTTTCCAAATATGATGGCATGTCTTGCCCTAAGTGCATTTGAAGTCCTATGTCGGAAGATCAACCCCGCGATGAGAAAGTTGTGGATGCACTATTTTCAAGAAAGTTTGTCCGAACTCGGTTGGAATGGTACTATCGGCTAGAGAATGACCGTATCCGTACTTGGGTGACTTAGTGATGCTTTCTACGACAATATGAGTACAATCTTTGAATTGACACCCACTCGCATGCAACTACAAAGCATGTCTATGGGTCGTGACGAGAAGTTCAAGGAGTATGCTCGAAGTGGAGAGATTAGCGGTGAGTTCAACCACCCTTGTCCATAGGGAGTTGGTTGATATGTTCATGGGAACAACGGCAGCCCATTCTTGAATCATCGATTGGAAATTCTTCATCCGGATTCACGAGTTGATATTGACGCGCATTGGCGGTATTAAGAGTGGAAAGATTGGTAGAGACATCTTCAATCTGCGAAGAGATCTTTTGGTACTAAGAAAGAAGCTAATCTTGTATGGTCGGAAAAGAGCCAAGACCGACCGTGCTCAATCGTAGGGCGGTTGTGATCTCGATCCTACATCGGCCAACCTCGGTGAGACAGCGTAGCCAAAATGCGCCGAAGGCGACTAAGATCAACATGCCATTGTCGCAAGCCTTGCACATGTTGAAGCGGTGATAACCTTGAGGGATCCTCCTCGAATGTCAACACTTCCTCTCCGTACAATCCTAATGCTAAGTGTGCTTACCATTCCAACAGCCAGGGCGACAACGACAATTGTTGGGCTCACGAAGAACAAGATTCAAGATATGATTGAAGCTAAGCAGTTGAGTTTGATCCTCTGTTGAGACTCGAATGTGATCAACGCCTATGCTAACCATGACAAGAGTTCCAATCTTTGTTGGTGGCGATACTTATGTTTCAACATAGATGACTTGACCATCCCTCGATGGTGTTAAGAAGAATCTGTTGCAAGCGGTGTCAATCCGGGATGCCCGAGGTTGTCGTTGGTGCTCGTGCACGATGGTTGTGCTTGGTTGAGAAGGCGTGTTCGGTGCATGATGGATAACCGTGAGATACTATTTCGAAACCACTGCGGTGTGTGAAGAAATGTCTAAGATCGACAATGCGAGCGAAACCGTGCCATCGTGTGGGATACCTTGGGGCAGCCAAGTGGAAAGTATGATTACATGGTGAAGTACCGTTCACGATAGTTACAAGATTCCTATTGAAGATGTTAAAGGCGGGGATGGGGTGACGATTTCCCGAAGACTATCTTGATGTTAACACTATAAGGATTTCCTCTGCGATCCATGCCTAGGTGGCACCTCTCATTATCACTTCTCCAAGGCCGGTTCCATATTCCTCGACAAGGCTATCCTTGGAATTATGGGTGATGTTTACTATCATGGTGTCAAGCAAGATCCTCGACAATTGAAGATCTTCTTCTTGAAGTTTCTATTCGACATTGACAACATCACGGATCGATGGTGACCCGAACCGGAAGGGTATTCTCTCGGATATCTCTCCTCCAAAAGACACGCGACTCCGGCATTCCATACTCAATCAATATCGGCTAGAGGAAAGAACCGATAACTCATCACCTCGACGAAGTACCAAAGGAAGTTCTGAAGACACCTCAAACAAGAAATGGAGAAATTCGAAGATCATCAAGAAGAGTGATTATAATGTTGTGGAACAATTGGGACGAGACTCGTCCAAGATATCCATGCTCGCTTTGCTCTTATGCTCGAGGCTCATGCTAATGCCTTGGTGAAGTTTACGAAGAATGCTCGTGTGCCGAGACACTACTGACCATTCGAGTTTGTATTGCTAGCACGCCAACAACGGCCTAGGCTTCGATCTTGATTTGACTCCTTAGGAAAGAAACATAACAAGGCCTTGCACATCTACATTGAATGCAAGGGTATCTGTCTCATGTTTTGGTGGATCTGGTTACGCTCTGAATATCCTTCAAATGCTTTTGATCGACTTGATGTCGAAGGGTTGAGACCCGGTGACATTATCGTGAGAGCTTTTGATGGTTCTAAGCGCCGATGCTTGGAGAGCTCACTCTGCTGTTAAAGTCGGTTCCCGGACTTTTGATTCCACTTTCTTTGTCATGGACATCCGTCCGCTTATTCTTACCTACTTGGGCCCTTGGATACATGGGCGGTATTACCTCACCTTACATCGAAATTGAAATACCGGTGAAAGGAAAGTTGTTACGATGTGTGGTGAAGAGAGTACATGGTCGGTCATCTACGGTCGTTCCGCTATCTCGAGATGGAGGTGAATTCTTGAGACTCCTTGTCAAGCCTTTGAAACAATACCAGTCGTGCTGTTGGCTCTCCGTCCTCCGAAGTTACACAAGCTCCGCCTAGGATGGCCTCGTGAAAGATGCTCAAGCTCTTGTTGAACAAGGTAGTGCTATTTGGGGACAGCTCCACGATCCTCCTTTCAAATTTGACAAGACCGGTTTAGGCTTCACCATCAAGGGTCGAAGATGATACGCCCGAGCGTGCGGCCAACTTCCCTTCCGCATCGGCCAGTGGAATCCATGCTATAGAAGGCGGCGACAAAGGCTTCATCGCAAGTGGATCTTCGACTCCGGATCATGGGCTCGGAATTGGAAGGCGAAGGCGTCATACCAATCTCCTTTAGCCGGGAGTAATTGCTTTTGTTTTATTTTGCTTTTCGTATTTCTTTATGTTTGAACAATAAACTTTGAAAGCTTGGTGCCTTGCGGGCGTCATGGTTCGTTCGCGAGGTTTTATCATCGTTTGCGTATTTTCATTCAATAAATTCGTTGGACTTTTGCATTCAATTGTTTGTTTTCTTTCATTTACTTTATCACCCTTCAAAAGCTATGTGTTCTTACACACACCCACGTGATACAATCACTCGAATCTAGTTAATAACTATGCTAGTGCTAAATATGACTTGATAATCCGATCTACCAAGCGAAGGCGAAAGTGAGGAAGATTGTGAAGTGCCGGAGAACTTGCCGGACTACTGCAAGAAGAAGCGTTATCTGACCACGAAGAGCAAGTTGAGGTTGTGAATTTGGGTAAACGAAAAGAGATCAAGATAGGAGCGGGTCTTGAGCGTGTTAAAGAAAGGTTGGTTCGGATGCTACGAGACTATATTGAGGTTTTGCTTGGTCATACGAAGACATGCCGGTTTAGACATTGATATTGTGGTTCATCGATTACCGACAAGGAAGGTTTTCTCCTAGTGAAGCAGAAGGTCCGTCGCATCGTCTGAAATGTCGGAGAAAATCAAAGCCGAGTTATGAAGCGGTTCAACTAGTCAGGTTCTATCCCGATGGGTTGCGAATGTGGTACCGTACCTAAGAAGGATGGCAAGGCGAATGTGTGTGGATTACGAGATCGAACAAAGCGAGTCAGAAAGCGATTTTCCACTTCCTCATATTGATGTTGACAATACCGCTCGGCATAAGGTTTTCTCCTTCATGGATGGTTTCTCGGTTACAATCAAATCAAAATGGCTCCGAAGACATGGAGAAGACTACTTTCGTTACTGGGGCACTTTCGCTACAAGGTTATGCCGTTCGGTTGAAGAACGCAGCGCCACTTATCGATGCTATGGTAACATTATTTCATGACATGATTCATCACGAGATAGAGGTCTATGTCGGCATGATAGCTCGATCACGATCGAGGAAGAACATCTTGATCATTTGCAGAAACTGTTTGACAGATTGAAGAAGTACAAATTGAGACTTAATCCTAACAAGTGCACCTTTGGAGTCAGATCCGGAAAACTCCTAGGGTTTGTAGTCAGTGGAAGAGGTATTGAGGTTGATCCCGCCAAGGTTAAAGCTATTCAAGAGATGCGACTCCTGCAGAAGGAAGTCGAGGTTTCTTGGGCCGATTGAACTACATTGCCAGATTCATTGCACACCTAACTGCTACCTGTGAGCCGATCTTCAAGTTACTAAAGAAAGATCAAGTAGTGGAGTGGAATGACGATTGCCAGAACGCTTTTGACAAAATCAAGGAGTACCTTGGAATCCTCCTATCCTTATGCCACCGCCAAAGGAAGACCTCTTATCATGTACTTGGCGGTGTTAGAGAATTCAATGGGGTGTGTGTTGGGGCAACATGGCGAGTGCAGTCGAAAAGAGCATGCAATATACTACCTTAGCAAAAGTTTACCGTTGTGAAACAAGATACTCGAGAAAACTTTAACGCTTTGGGGCTCGACTAAGGCGTATATGTTGACTCACACTACCTTGTTGATTTCTAAGATGGATCCGATAAAATACATCTTTGAGAAACCACTCTCGGAAGAATAGCAAGATGGCAAATGATCTTGACCGAGTATGACATCGGTACACTTCTCGAAGCGATCAAAGGAAGTGTGGTAGCCGATCATTTGGCTCATCAAGCCGTGAGCGACTATCGATCTATGCGGTTCAATTTCAGCGAAGATGTTTTACTAGTTACGGATTGTGAAGAACCGGGCCAGACGAAGGACACGAACAAGGATCCCGATGGACTATGGTCTTTGATGGAGCCTCAAACGCACTTGCAATGGCATTGGCGCCATCATCACGTCCCTGCGGCGGACATCGCCTTTCACCGATTATGTTTCGATTGCACTAACAATATGGCCGAATCTGAGCGTGCATCATGGGTCTTAAAGGCTATTGACTTAAGAATCAAGTTCTTACAAGTGTATGGAGACTCGGTTTAGTGATCGGTCAGTTAAAGGCGAGTGGGATCAAAGCATCCGAATCTCATTCCATATCGAGAGCATGTTCTAAGTTTGATTCCCTACTTTGAAGAGATCACTTTCAATCACATTCCACGAGAAGAGAATCGGTTGGCGGATTGCTACTATGTCGTCTATGTTCAAGGTTAGATGGGACAACGAGGCTCCCGGATCATCATTGAGAAGTTTGGCGAACCATTGTTGTGAGCTTGGCGAAGAGAAACCTTGGTACTATGGCGTGAAGAGGTATCTTGAGACTCGGGAATATCCAGGGGCATCATTAATGATAAAGTTCATGAAGATTTGCTTCCAAATTCTTTCTCGGCATTTATACAAGCCAACCACGACTTGTGCTTACTCATTGTGACCGGAAAGCAATACGTATCATGGAAGAGTTACAGCGAATTTGGTACCCACTCCGATTGGACACACTATGGCTAAGAAGATTTTGAGAACAGGTTACTATTGGTCCACCATGGAAGCGATTGTCACCGCTATGCTCGATCTTGTCACAAGTGTCGATTATGCCGACAAAGTGCACGTACCTCGGTACCTCGAATGTTTTAACTTCTCCGTGGCCTTCGCAATGTGGGGCATTGACATGATTGGAGAGATTAAACCCACGGCTTCCAATGGACATCGTTTCATCCTTGTGGCAATTGATTACTTTACCAAGTGGGTAGAAGCGACCTCGTATGCATCATTACCGGAATGTTGTGGCTCGATTCATCAAACATAATCTTATCATCGGTATGGCACTCACGAAAGGATTATCACGGATAACGGTTCCAATCTCAACAACAAGATGATCACCGAACTCGCAGCTTCAAGATCAAGCATCACAACTCTTCTCCTTATCGGCCTAAGATGAATGGCGCGATGGAAGCCGCCAACAAGAACATTAAGAAGATTATCTGAGAAGATGTGACTTACAAAGATTGGCATGAGATGTTACCATCGCTCTTCATGGTTATCGCACTTCCACGAACATCAACAGGACCCCTTCTCTTGTATACGGTATGGGCCGTCTTACCCATCGAGGTTCGGATACCCTCAACGAGTCCTCCGAGGCGAGTTAGGCGAAGCGATTGGGTCAGACTCGCCTTGACCGATTAATTTGGTTGATGAGAAGCGACTCGCGTCCATCGCCATGGACGGTTATCGAAGCGAATGATCGAGCATTTAACAAGAAGGTCAAGCAGAGTCTACCAAGTCGGTGATCTAGTAGTCAGCGCATCATTCTTCCACAAGGTGATCCAGGGGCAAATGGACTCCCACCTATGAGGGACCGTTTGTAGTCAAGCGATATTTTCGTGGAGCTATGATACTTAGCACCATGGATGGTGAAGACTTCCCACCACATGAGCGAGACATAGTCAAAAAATACTACGCATAAAGAGACCCGCTAGGTCGGAACCTAGGCAAAAATAAGGGCATCTGGCGAACCAAAGGTTCGGGCAAAATAAAGGATATATACAAAACATGTACACGGTCGAAAACCGAAAAGGCGGCTTGGGCAAAAGGGTATCGAAAACCGAAAGGCGGTCTAGGCAAAAGTTAGGGATTTAAGCGTGACTATGTCTCTTCGGATCATCATTTCGGACTACTATCGGCATTCAAGATTCAAATGGCGAAGATCTACTCACTTTCTTCAAGGAGATGAGATAGTTGAAATATATGAGTACTAGCATAGTTGGAACTTAACGAGATTGTTTCCGCATAGCTTTTTACCTTTCTTGTGTACAAACTACTTGGCCATACGCTACCTTTCAAAAAAATATATCTGACTTCTTTCTCTTTACAATTTACATTGTTGTTATTTGCAATAAGTCCAACGTTTGCTTTGAATGACTATACGCATTTGACAATAAGAATCTGATCACAAACATACGAAAAGTGAATATGCAAAAGTACTTACTACCGGTTCCGGGAATTGGGATGACGACGAAGGTCAACGAATAGTTCCCCACGAGCATAAAGGTGTCACCACAACACACCTTCCCGAGTATAAGGAATCCACGAGCGCAATTCCACTCAATCGAGCAACGTTACATCGGTCTAGCGGTAACACCTCATACTCAGTCAAGGTATTCATCCCCAGCGGACGGGTCTCAATCCTTCCCCTTTCCCCGGTAGCAATATCCAGACTCGAAACTTGGTCAGATAGTGCATCGGAGAAAACCACCTTCTATCCCCGGCGGAGATTACAACGGACTCTAGACTCTTCAAGCCGGTCTCAACCATCAAATGCTCCGGTGAGATCTACACTCGGAATCCCGGTGAGCACCTCCTAAATTTCCTTAGCGGGATCTACATACAAGGTCCTCAGCGGATCGCCTCCCGACTTTCCTCGGCAGGGTCTATGAGATCTCCAACAACGAGCTTCTCAAATCTCTACCTTCCTCAACAATATCTAGGCCCAAGACTTGGTCGGATAGTGCATCGGAGGAATCCGGGTATCTTTCTTCTCCTTGCGATTCCACCTACTCGATTCCCAAACGAGTCAAATCTTCAAGCGAATATCCATCTTCTTCAAGATGGATATGTTTTGAAATATCACAACATTCATCATTCATACATTTCTCATAAAGTCATAATTCATGCATATGTCATTCATATACATCATGCATCATACTTTGCATAAAACTAACGAATATTCTATCGAAGTTTCTCTTGTTTTCTCAAAAGCAGTGTGATCATTCGGCAAGCAGGTCGAGATTAAGCCCGGCGACGGAAAACTATCGAAAGACCGCCTTTGGTTGTCCTCCGACGATTGGTCGAGATTAAGCCCGAGCGACGGAAAACTATCGAAGACCGCCTTTGGTTGTCCTCCGACGGTGGTCGAGATTAAGCCCGAACCGCGGAAAACTATCCGAAGACCGCCTCGGTTATCCTCCGATAACGGCAATGGATCAACACCGATGCACAACAGGAAGCTATCCACACTTTGCCAACTACAATCTCCTCGGTGATCGACACGAAGATTTATTCGACCTCTTCCTATTATCAACAAGCGACTCTGAGTCTAGCGTCGACTCGATTGCCTTGGATGGCATCTTAAGCCCATCTCCGACTATTTGTCAACATCTCTTCACTCTCGAATCTGCATATATGGTTAAAAATCAATACAAGACCAATAACTTCATTTAAAGTGAGCGAAGTCTAACGTCGACTCCCGGATGGCATCTTAAGCCCGTCTCCTCCATTCCGGGGAACATCTACAGTCTAACGTCGACTCATTCCCAGATCGCCCTTCCCGGATGGCATCTTAAGCCCATCTCCGTCGCTCTCTATTAACAACCTCGAGTCTAGCGTCGACTGTTCCCCGTAAGTCTCCAACTTCTCCAAATGGCATCGTAAGCCCATTCCGCATCATCCACCAACGGCGAGTGCAAATTTTCGGTGTACTCGGTGTTCAATCATCTTCTACCTCCGGTCACGAAGGACAAGCATGTCAATCTAACCCTTCCAAGAAGATTGAGCAGGCAGCTGTCATACCCAAAATTTGCCCTCCATCTACTCAAGAGATTTCATGCATCCACACTCGAGGATTCCTCGAGTTGATCGGACAAACTCTCTCTAGACAATCAACCCAAACTAGGGTTTGGTATCTCTCAAGTCAAGATGGGTTTCCAACATCTCCAATGACCTTCATGCCTCCTCATATGCTTCAAAGATTCTCCATGTCAATTTTCAAGCCTCACAAGTCAAGTTTCCTCGACAATTGCTCGGATGGATGAAAATCGGTGTATGGACAAAAGTCAATGTGGTCAACATACGGTCAAAACTTCGATTTTGGTCAACATCCTCATTTTGAAGTTACATTCATCATTTGATCAAGGGTTGATCATGATTCATCAAGAAAACTCAAGATTTGCCCAAAAGTCAAACTTTCTAAATTAGGGTTTCTAGATGAAAAGTCAACGAACTTTGATGATCATAACTTTCTCATACTTTCTCGAAATTTTCCACCACCTCTTGTTTTGAAGGAAATTCAATTCTCTACAACTTCATGTCTCACAAGAATGTCCAAAAATGCTTCATTTGAGAGGTATAGCTCAAAACATTACAGGTCATTTTCAAAGTCAACAAAAAGTCAACTTTTTGTTTTGAAGATATTTTGAGCATGTTAACTCCAATTGGGATGAGACCAAAGACATTGGTTAGAGGACTCTTAGAGCTTTCCAAAAAGTCCAAGAACACTCAAAAATGTGGAAAATTGAGCAAGTTGCACCATTCACAAGTTGGGCGATTTTGAAAGAATGCACAAAGAGAGATACTTCAAAAATCAAATCTTTTGCAAATGGGCCTATCTTTTCTTCATCCTAACTTGTTTCTCAAGCAATTAGGAATATCCAAGCCCAATGCCACGAATTTTTGGTTTATTTTTCTATTTAATTTGGAATTTATTCATTTAAATACAAATTAAATTCAAAAATAAAGTATAAAATCAAAATTAATTGAAAGATTGATTTTATTCTTTCCTTGATGTCCAATTAACTCACAAATGCTAGCCAAATCGAATTGAAGCAAAAAGGCAAGATTGGATTGAAATTGATCAAATTTGAAAATTTGATTTTCATGAAAAATCAAATTTGATTATCATTGATTATTGATCAAATCTTTCCAAATTCAATCTCAAATCCTTCCGATATATATACACTGATGCATATCAATCAAAGAGGGCGAAAGAATTGCTCCGAACCCTAGTTTCAAACTCAAAAATTTCGTGTTCTTGAAGCAATTGCAATCCATCCTGTAGTTTTCAATCGATTTTAAGGTGTCAAACACATTCCTTGGTACCTCAGGAGTGATTCCAGATACTTACTTCATCGAAAACCATCCAGAATTGCCAAATCCGAAATCGGTTTGTTCTTGGAAATTTTGAAATCGTGTTTCATTATTTATGCATTATTAACATGTTTTGTTGTTGTTTTGTGTTTAGTGATGTGTTTGCAAACTTTACGGTGCTTTAATCGAATTTCCATGGCCGGGAACACATGATACCATTGTTAGGGTTTCTGAACACGATTTGGGGTTTCCTTTAAAAGGAAAAATTGGACCATGAGACCTATACCATTGCATCCGGAATGATTTCCTGAATCGAACCATGGCTTTAGAATGTATTTATATTATGTGTGTTGCATTTTGATATTAGCCGGGGACGTCGAAGAAGCTAGAAATTCAAATCGGAGAAGGCGATTGGATGGCGGCGAGAGGATGAACGAGCGTGTTATTTTCAAACATCTTTCCAGCAACGCTTAGCTCGGTTAGTCGACATATCAGTTTTCAAGGTTTGAAAGGGATGTCTCCAGTTCGATTCCTGGTTCAGACAATCCCTTTTTCACTTTTGCAAACTCAATATTTTTCATATTTTTCTTTAATTTCCAATATTTTGCTTCAATTTTAATTATTTTCATGATTTTTATTCTGCATTTAAAAAATTACCAAAAAATATTTTCTTTTTACATTATTTTCATAAAAATCTTTATTTAATTTATAAAATTAAAAAAATACCTTTTTGCATGCATATTTATTTTTATTTTGATTTTAGCATTTAAATCACCGTAAATTAGTTTTTTAATTACTAAATCTTTTCCAAAAAATCCCAAAAAATTATTTTAACTTATTTATCTTATTTCCAGCATGCATAAATTTTCTCATATTAAAAATTGCATTTTTTCTAACATTTTCTCTTATTTCAATTTCATCATGTTTCCGATTTTCTTATTCTTTCACGGTTGCTCGATTCGGACGTTTTTCTTTTATCATTTTATTTTTCCAATAATGTAGCTGCTCATGGGATGTAATAGTTTAATTTAGGACTTTTACTTTCCGCACTCTAATTATGTATCGCCCCAAAGCCATGTAATAGCGTAGGTTTATCTTTCCGCACTTTTACATTCCGCATTTTACTTTCCGCACTTATCAATTGCTAGTAATTAGGCGTGTATGGCAAGATAATAATTGGACATAGCTCACACTAATTTCAAGATAAAATATCCGAATTTGACACACTTCTTTCACACGCACCTTAGGGTAATTCTCTCGATGCCTACAATTCAAAATGGTCATGTCCTCGAGCGTAGAGGTATTCTAGCACCGTTGCCTTCCAACAAATCATCATAGTCCCTTCGATACAAAGATCATAAGACCCACGATGTCGCCTCCGAATACATGATCTTGACCCTCGATTGTCGCCTCGAAAATGATGATAGTCCTTCGAATGTGCTAGGATACTTCCTACGGGTTGCCTTCTATGACCATCCGATGTCCCTTCGAATGTCCGCTTACATCCAGAATGGAGCTACCTACTAACTAATGGTATGGCTAGCGCTATTCTCAAGGAATGTAAGTACAACAAAACGACCAATTCGGTGGGTAAATAAGTCTCTTAGTTGCTTGCTCTATCAAATGCTTTTCACACTACACACTCTTTTTCAAAGTTCAATTTCTTTTCAAAATAAAACATTTCCGAACACTTTGTATACACTCCTACATGAGTCATTACAAAGTCAAAGCGAAATGCCTTTTTTCAAAACATCTTTGTCAAACACACAAAGCAATTTTAAAAAGTTATCTAAGAGCAACTAAGAGCCCGTAGAATAAACTGCGGATGGAAAGGGGTGCTAATACCTTCCCTTTTCATAACCATTCTCCCGAACTCAGAATCTAACGAAGGTCTTTTTCTGTTACTTTTACCTTCCCTTAAATTGGATAAAAATAAAAGTCGGTGGCGACTCTTGCTATCCGCACATTTGGATACAAAAATCCTACAAAGTCAGTTCACCGTATCACACATACCAGTGGAAAAAGAAAACTTGCATAACGCAGACAGCAAGAGCTCCACGGAAGTATTATCACCCCTGGAAAAAGGAGGACATCGTCTGCAAACATAAGGTTCGTAAGCTTCAATCTCTTGCACTTCGAATGATGATTAAAATTGGGATTTAACTGCATTTGGTAAAGGCACCGATGAAGATACTCCATTATAAAGGCAAAAAGGTAAGGAGAGATTGGATCTCCTTGCCTAATGCCCCTTTTAGCAACCAAAAGCTCAGAAATAGAACCATTAATATAGAACCTCTACGAGACAGTAGCTACAACAGACAAGACCCATCTGATGAATTTTGGAGGAATCCCCATCGCCTGCATAATCTGCTCCAGGACTGTCTAACTCACCATATCATATGCTTTTTGCATATCTAGCTGAATATACAACGAGGAGGCCCCCTTTTCCTACTGTAACCTTTGATTAATTCAGAAGCAAGAAGAATATGGTTATGAATTTGCTGGCCAGGAATGAATGCATCCTGGTTATGGCTAATAAGACTCCCAATGACTCTACTCAATCTAACAGTCAGGATCATAGAGATGATCTTATACATTGTAGAACATAAAGTTATAGGTCTGAAGTCCTTGACAGAAACTACGGCCTTGGATTTAGGAATAAGGGACACAAGAATACAATTAAAGGCTCTATACAATTTCCCTTTATCAAAAAATTCATGAATAGTAGCAATAAGATCTGATCTTATGGTATCCCAGCTATGTTTGAAAATTTTGGCATTATAACCATCCAAACCAGGAGCAGAAGTATCCTTAATTCCCTTGAGATCTAGCAGAATTTCCTCAGTAAAAATAGGAGCAATAAGCGAATTTCTCCGATCAATAGAAAGTTGGGGACCATTCCTCATAGCTCTAATATCAACACAGTTCAGACTTTCATCTCTATTTCCCATAAGATTGCCAATTTCTTCTTCAATCTGCTCTTGAGATGTCAAGAAAATACCCTCCTCAGTATGCAGCGAGTCCAGGGCTTTATTATTCTACTTAGAATTGATTGTAGCATGGAAGAAGGCAGTGTTACCATCCCCATCTCTGAGCCAGTTGATCTTGGCTCGTTGTCTAAGGATGGAGTCATTAATGGCATTCCATTTCAGTAACTCATCAGTGCAGGTTTTAACAGCCAATACTTTATCACTATTGAACCTGTCATCAACAAGATTATCTTGAGCTTTCTGAAGGTTATCCCTATCCTTAACAATATAGTACTTAGCAAGACCAAGGGTTTATTAAGCTTCTACAAAACATTCTTCATGCGCTTAAGCTTATGCCATAAGATGTAACTCGGGCTCCCAACAAGGGTTGCATTCCAACTAAACCAGACAGTCTCATTGTACCCTGATGAATCAATAACACAGTTGACAAATTTGAATCTTTTCCTAAGCGGAATTGAGTAATCTTGAACCTTTAGATAGAGCAAGCCATGATCTAAAACATGCGGTGCCATAATCCTCAATCTGAAATTCAAATGATTCTGAAAACATTATGGATTGGCCAGAATCCTATCTATCCTGGAGTATATTATATATGTACAATGTTTATTAGACCAAATAAAATAGTCGCCATTAGTATCCATCTCAGCAAGATCTTTTTTGGCCATTAAGTCAATCAAGTTGCAATATTCACCTTCAATGACTATACTACCACCAACCCTGTCTTGACTCTTCAGGACATTGTTAAAATTACCAGCAAGACACCAAGGTCCCTGTAGATTCAGCTTCTCCAAGTCCTTCTAGGGAGTTTTCCTTTGGTCAAGTCTATTCAAGGCATAAATACCTGTTAGCCAGAACTTAAAGCTTCCTTGAGTATCATAGATGCCACAGTGGAGCATTTGGCTAGTAGAGGAGATAGGCTCCACATGAACTTTATTCTGGTTCCAGTTAATCCAGATCTTGCCATTTTCATGGCAATCATAGTTATCAACATAGCAATCACCCAAGTTCAAAATTCTTCTGATTTTATTAGCTTGACTAGCTTTGACCCTAGTTTTAATCAGAATGTAGATGTCAGCTTGAAGCTCTAGGAGACGGGAGCTAATCTCCCTAAGCTTCGCTGTTTTATTAAACTCCCTTACATTCCAAGCCATGTGGCAATCCACATGGCTTTTCTTTTTATTTTTGAATTATTTTTTAAATCCAAGTGGCATTTTTATTAATTCTCATTTATTTAATTTTTTTAAACATTACTTTCTTTCTTTTTTTTACTTTTTTATAATAATATTTTTACGTTTTATTAAATTATTTTTATTATTTATTATTTAATTTTTTATGTTTTTTTTTAATTTTTTACGCTGAATTATTTTTATTTTTTTAATGAATTTTTGTAATTATTTTATTTTATGAAATTGTTTTTATTTAATTAATATTTCTTAGAATTATTTATATAATAATAATAATAATAATAATAATAAAAAATACTGATAAGACAATTATTTAAGAATTATTTAATTAATATTTCTTAGAACTATTTTATAAGAAAATTAAATCTGAAATAAAATACTGATACCGTAAAAGTGGAATACAGTTCTAAAATAGAACTCTATCTTTAAAGTATTTCTTCAAATTTTAAATTATTAACGATTAAATTTAAAATTGAATTAAACTGATTGAGATTTTAATAAATAGTCCTAAATAATAAATAATTTTTTATTATTATTATTATTATTATTATATAAATAATTCTAAGAAATATTAATTAAATAAAAATAATTTCATAAAATAAAATAATTACAAAAATTCATTAAAAAATAATTCAGCGTAAAAAATAAAAAAAAATAAAAAAACGTAAAACAAATTAAGTAATAAATAATAAAAATAATTTAATAAAACGTAAAAAAATTATTATAAAAAAGTAAAAAAAAATAATGTTTAAAAAAATTAAATAAATGAGAATTAATAAAAATGCCACTTGGATTTAAAAAATAATTCTAAAATAAAAAGAAAAGCCATGTGGATTGCCAGATAGGCAAAATAATAATTTAATAAAACGTAAAAAAATTATTATAAAAAAGTAAAAAAAAAATAATGTTTAAAAAAAATAAATAAATGAGAATTAATAAAAATGTCACTTGAATTTAAAAAATAATTCTAAAATAAAAAGAAAAGCCATGTGGATTGCCACATAGGTAAAATAATAATTTAATAAAACGTAAAAATATTATTATAAAAAAGTAAAAAAAAAATGATGTTTAAAAAAATTAAATAAATGAGAATTAATAAAAATGCCACTTGGATTTAAAAAGTAATTCAAAAATAAAAAGAAAAGCCATGTGGATTGCCACATAGACAAAATAATAGAATCTTTTCTAAAAAAATGCATCAGGGTCTTTGGAGCTGGAATCTTTATTTGTTAAGGTCTGACTACTAAATTTTTTTTAAAGGGGGCAAAATCAAAACACATTAAATTTATCCTTCAATTTCTTATTAGTATTTGTTTTTGTATTTGTATGTTTGGTTCAACCGTTCACAATGAAATTGTGGTGTGCCTCTAATAGAGGAGGTATAAAACTAATAATTTCTTTTAGATAAACTCAAACATGTGAATTCAAAATATTATAAACACTAACAAAGCGGGTGTAAATTTTAATAAATATATATAATTTACGCATAATGAATTATGAAATAAGTGAACTTACAACAATTTATAACAATTAAAATATATAAATGTCAAAAAATTGGACATAATTGTGATAAGGCTCGAACTCATGGGAAACAATGGAAGCCAAAAGTTAAGAATTCAAATGTACTTAATACTATGGTTCCCCCAGGTGAAGTCAAGACTCCAATTGGCACAAGTCATACTACTAATGTAGAGTCTGCTGCGGGTAAACCCGTTGCTACTATCAATGGAACAGGTTTTGTATCTGTCACGAGGGTTGAAGGAGATGGGAACTGGACTGCAGCAAGAGTAGTAAGGAAGGGGAAAGAAGCATATAATGGACAATGCACCTGGCAAGATTCTTTGTGAGAACGGTTTTGATGCTCTGGAGATTTTGAATGATCTTCTAGACATTCAAAATTCTGATCCATGTTATAAAAGTAAATATTTGTCGTATCATTCTAAATTTATTTATTCAATAGTGATAAATATGCATCTCATATTTAATTATGTTTATAAATAAATATCATATATTAGTGATATATATTAAATTTATTATTTTAATATCTAGTTAATTTTTTGTCAAGTAAAATAAATATTCTAACTAATTAAAATAAATTTATTATTGACAATAAAAATTACAATATTAAATAATATTATAACATTTATTATTGTATATATCGGTTGGGAAAAAAATAAAAAATAAAATCTAAGAATATCGAAAAATCAATTAAAATATTAAACAATAATTTAACATTTATTATTTAAATGAATCGTACATAATATTTCAAAATTATGTAATTTATTTCTTGAATTTTATTATATCCGATTTGTAACAAATACTTATCAATTTAGTGTGACATTTCAATAATTAAATCTTAATAATATTATATTAAATTAAATTCATAAATAAATTTTTAAATTTTATATAAATATCTAATACTTTATATTGCACCATGAATTCATATGTAAATTATATTATACCATGAATTGATATAAAATAATTGTAACTTATTTCCGTTTATAAAATTATTGTAACTTTTATCCGATTATAAACATCTTGAACTCGTGTGTCCATTTATAAAAATATCCATTTATAAAAATATATGTATTTTGTTCTCATTTATACAAATAATTGTATAAATAGTTGAATTTATTATGTTTATAAAATTATTTATAATGTATTCCTATTTATAAAAATAATTTTAACTTATTTAATTTATAAAAATGATTGTATCTATAATTTTTTACCTTTTATCGTTACTTTTTTATGATTATTATTTATCATTAAATTTTCATTTCTACTATTTAACATTTTTTTATCATGATTACAAATATAAAATTAATTTGAAAAGATTCTGATAAGTTTTAGTTATTTTATAAAATTACAAAATGTCAATTGATTTCGTTTTATTTTATTAACATTTCTATAAAAAAAAATATAATTAATTTTAAAATATATTTTTTCAAATAAGGATCTAAATAATTTTTTAATATTTATTAATAAAATACTTATTTTAAAAATGATATAACATTTTATCGATATAAATATTTCACTTTATATATTTAATTTTGGATTAATTATTATTCATTTTAGAATATTTATTTTATAATAAATTTATATTTTATTATTTTAAAATAAATCATAAATTATGTGTAATTTATATAATTTTTAATATATTAATAATTATAATTATAGTGTAGATTACTTGTGATATGCTCATAGTTATAATACATAGACTTTACGAATTACTAGAAATATGGAAAGTTGTTTGACTTTCCATTGTCCGAATAATAATGCATTTATCATATCTAATATGCAATAAGTTAAATTTATCCTTATAATTAAAATAGATTTAGATTTTATACAGAGGGCTTGACATATAGTAATTATTAGCTACTTTATTTTTTATATATTTATAATAAATATATTAAAAAATTTATTTAAGATATAATAATATAAATTTTTTTAATATATACTCACTAAATGTTACTGTATTAAATATTTAAGATTTACTCACTAAATTTTGAAAATAATTTTCTTCCATTGTACCACTTATCATCAAGAAATATTATAAATTTAAATTGTAAAATAATTGTTAAATCCCATCCAATTCTAATATTGAAACAACATTATTCTTTTAATTAATTTAAATTATGTGCCACATTCAAATTAAACCAATACTGTTTTAAAAAATATTTTAAATATAGTACCGTTTCTATCTGTTAAATTGATTGAAACAAAATAAAAAGTTTAATAAAAATATGAAGGGAGCTTGAACAACCCTATAAACTGGTCCACTATATTTAAATAAAAAATCTTAAATTTTATTAATTCAGATTTTATGATATAGAAAAACAATTAACATCCAAATTATATGTTTTTTAATAATTCAAAATGGTGATACGCAATGTTTATTTCGGTTATGCAAAAATTAATACACTAAAATAATTAAGGAAATAATATATTTT
The DNA here is from genome assembly GCA_021764765.1 of Vicia sativa. Lineage (NCBI taxonomy): Eukaryota > Viridiplantae > Streptophyta > Magnoliopsida > Fabales > Fabaceae > Vicia > Vicia sativa. The sequence continues at coordinate 26,515,348 of CM038795.1, read as the reverse complement.
TATAATAATTAAAAAGATAAGGTTGATTGTTACTAATTTATTAAAAAAACATTATAAAAAAATATGAAAGGATTTCTATTAATTTTTTCAATTCAAAATAGTGATAAAAACAATGTTTATTTTTTATTAAAAAAATATTAAAAAATATGAAAGGATTTTTCTTAATTTTTTTAAAAAAATATTTATTATTCATACAAAAATGTGTTGTGGCTTTTAATTGATTAAATTAACAAAGAAATAAATAAAATAATTTTCAACAATATATATAGTATCTAAGTGCACGAGTTTGTCAATTTCTATCTTATAGACGTATCCACTCAATTGATAGTTATTAATAGAGTTGTTTATGTTGTTTATGTCATTTCTATTTTAGACGGTAGTTATATCCACTCAGTTGGTAGAGTTGCCCATGTCATTTCTATTTTATGGTAGAGTTGGCGGGACAGGTTTGATTCTTATATGCATTACATCTAGTGGGGTTTGTCTATTCCTTTCTTTTTTTTAGGCTTAATTCTTTTTTTTTGTAGGCTTAAGACATGATAGGGAAGACGCGTGGCGGACGGTCCGTTTTATCATCCTTAACCATAGATATATGTCATCCACACCTTACAGGAGGCATAAGCCATCCACAGCCAAATTTCAAAATCAATGAAGTATTAATTTTTTCCGTTCTTATTTATTTTTTTAATTTTATTTCGTTTATTTTAAATATAAATTTGAGATAATATTAATATTTTATTTTATTTTTTATTATTTTTTATATAAAAAGATATATTATTTAGTATTATTTTATAATCATATTAAAATTTTAATAATGTTAATATTATTTTTAATTAAATCATTGTGGTTAAGTATATATAAATTAAACTAATAAATTTAAAAGATTTTTAAACAAAATTTAGTCTAGTCAACCAAAATATTTTAAACATTTTATAATTATTTTAATTAATTCGATTTTTTCACGCTATTATATCATCTCTAAAAAATTTTTGAAGCATATTGCGTTGGCTCAAAATTTTGAAAATCTCATAATTTTAAAAATACATATAAATTATAAAATTTAAATATATATTTTTCTTTCAATATAAATTAAGACATAATTACCATCATTCAAATGATTTGTCAGATCTAAAAAATATAAAAGAACTGCGAATTATTATCCCATTTTAGTTTGTTTATTAATTAAAACATTTCTTTTATTAATGTTACATAAAATATTTAAAAAACTAATTCTCTTTATAAAATTATTGGAATTTTTTCTATATATAAAGAAAGAATTTATATGAAAACTTAAAACAAATATCTTATTTGTAGAAGATATTTTTAATAAAATATTTATTTTTGGTTAAATTAATTAAAAAACTATTATTTAAAAAGTAAACGAATGCAACATCAATGACAAGAATTTTTTTACTCAAGAAATATTTATAAAAAATTTCTATTGTTTTACAGTTTTTAATGTTAATTATAACTAAAATAAAATATGACTTTTGTTAAATCACTTCATTTCTTTTTATTAAAGATCGACTTTTAAAATTTGAACAAGTCTTCCAAATTATTTGAGACAGCCTTGCTATCGAATATTAGTTGAAATATGACTTTTTTATGCTACTTACACATATAAGTGATTAATTTTAATGTTTTTTTATATTATTTAGAATATAAATTATTATTTTTTAATAATTAAAATTTTTATTAGACATTTATTTTTATTATTTGTACTGGATATCTAAAATGTCATAACCGGCCTTGTTAAGATCCTTAAAAGATTTTCATTCTTAATTGAGTTAATTATATTATGATTTTGAATTCTTTAATGATTTGCATATGCCTTTTTATCTTTATTGAAATTCTTTTTGTTGTTATTCATGTTTTTGATATTTTCTTTAAAATTCTTCTTCATTTTGAAGATAAGTAAGAAGTCAATTTTTTTTTGTTGAGGGTTCATTTTTTGATTTGTCCAGGGCCTCTAAAAAATACGGATCGACCTTGTTTCTATTTTACACTTATCCACTCAATTGACAGTTATTATTATTAGTAGAGTTGTCAATTTTTATTTACAAGCATCCACCCAATTGACCGTTATTAGTAGAGTTGTCGATGCCAATTTTTATTTACACTACTCAGTCTGGCAGTTATTAGTAGTGTTGTCAATGCCAATTTATATTTACACGCATCCACTCAACTGGCAGTTATTAGTAGAGTTGTCAATGTCAATTTTTATTGTTATTAGCTGACATGTCAATACCAATTTTTATCTTACACGTTTTCACTTGGCAATGCCAATTTCTATCGTATCCACTCATCTAGTTTTCGGCAGAGTTGTCAATACCAATTTCTATTTCTATGTTACCCTGTATCCACTCAGTCACTCAACTGCTAGTTATTACTTATGAGTAGAGTTGTGTTTAGAAAACCAATCATTATTTTTTTATTAATTAAAAAATAAAATAAGTTTTTCTCTCTCATTTTCTATCACAACCACCCCTATTATCTCAATTAAAAAATAAATAAAATTTAAATAACTTAAATTTTTTTCTCTCCTTATTAATTGTTTCTAAGAATATTCATTTATGTACAGTTCCATGCAAGTATTTCTCATGTAAAAAATGTCATAGATCTATTAAGTTTAAAAATTTGAATTAAACTAGTTTTTGTTAAGTGGAATTTTTATAGTTCAATATCATATAATTCATTTATATTCATTTATATTCATTTATATTTATAAGGTAATAATAAATAATAAAAAATTTATATCATTGTGGGAAAATCTAAAATAGTCTTCTATAGTGTCAATTATTACCATGTCCTAGATGACAACAATTGTAGAAATGTCTATGATGCAATCTCAAATACTTATCTCTACTACAATTTAACGGATCACACAAAAACAAACTTATATGTAAAGAGTCCTCTGCTAGGCCATGTTTCAAATTGAGTGTGCAAGCAAATTCAACTAAATAACATTTTAATTTGTCTTAAGCTCTTGATTATTCTTGTGCACATGCATATTGCCTTTGTTACAAGAAGGGTTTGGCAAAAGCCCAAAGATGTGTTGTTGGACCCAATCCACCAGCTCAGGATAAAGAACCTTCAAAGGAAACAGCACTTTGATCCATGAAGGATTTGTCACATACATATCTCCCCTGCATGCACTTTTCACTATGTCTTTGGCACAATCAACTGCTAACCCCATTGGAATTATTCTCAGACTAGGCTGCAATAATTCAAATGAATTATAACATATGGTAGAGTAAAGTGGATTGGTTGAGGTTTGAATTAAAGGAGGTGTAATATTATGCGGAAACAAATTTACCAACCTCATCTTCATAAGCCTTAGATGCTAGTTTTGTTTTAACAAAACCGGGAGTGACGATTGTTATGCCAATACACCAACCAAGTTCAATTCTTAGAGTCTCAAAAAAACTTATTACCGCTGCCTTACTTGCCTGATACCATTAAATGTAAAAAAAGTTACAAGAATGCATCACAATCATGTAACCAAAAGTTAAACATTATTTAAAATATGACAATCATGATTAACTAACTGTATAAAATAATTGATGTTTAATCTTACATTATAGATACTTAATCTTGGAAGAGGGAACCATCCACAAGCTGAAGCATTCACTACAATCCTTCCTTTACTTTTTTTGAGATGTGGGATTGCATGTAAAGTCCCATGAACTGCTCCCCAGAAATTTGTATCCTATGAATTAAACGTATAAAAACTAATGATAGAGATTTTCTGTTCATTACATATTATAGTCGATGTGAAATTTATATATAAAATCTTTTTTTTCTTCAAAATAATAGCTTACTATAATTGAAGTGTATTTAATTAAATTAGAAGTGTATTTAATTAAATTAGAGCCATCTTCTATCAACATTGGAATTCCACCAATTCCAGCGTTATTTACTAGATGATCCACTGCATGAAACACATGAAAATTACATAAATTTCATACTTTATGTCATAATTAGACTGAAAAGTAAGTAAAATCAAATTGAAATTATTTTATAATTTATTTGTATATAAAAATTAATTAATAACTTGGAATGCCATCATCCAAAGTGATCTATTGTTTCATCAATAAATTGTTTACTGGCTTGAACATCAGAAACATCTGCACGAATAACAATAACATCAGGAGAACCAAGAGATCTTGCCATTTCAGCCACCACTACAAGTTTCTCCTTTCTAATGCCAACAAGAGACAACTTTGCTCCTCGTTTAGCATATTCATAAGCTAATTGCTTTTTAATCAAGTAACAGGATTTTATTAGCAACATCAAAAATATTTATTGACATTGATAGTGAAATTAATTAGAATAAGTATATCATATGTACCTCTCCAATTCCTGCCCCTGCCCCTGTGATTAGTACTACTTTTCCTGCCATGTTTTCTTTGTACACCAATCTTTTTACATGAAGAAGCAACTTGAAGAAAATATAAGGTAGCATGATGACAGGGAGTGTAATCAATGACAATGGAGGCAATGCTACATTGAGTATGTTGCAAAATATACTCATTGTTTTAGGAGTTCTAATGTCACAACTTCCTAAGTTAGAGTAGAAGACGTGTCTATTAATATATCAATGACAATGGAGGCAATGCTATATATCAAGATTTTTATTTTTTCCGTCTTTTATTGAGTGATATATTTAAAATAAAATAATATTATAAATTGAATGAATTATTCAATTTTTAATATATTTTTTTAATTTTATTTTTTAATTAATTAAATTTTTATTATTTTCAATCAATACATGATTATAAATACTATAATACTCCTTGTATTTAATATACTTTTTTTTTTATTTTTTAGATTTAGCGAAGAATCTATAGTTCAGATATATTGATTCGTCAATGAATTTAAAAAATAAACTTTTTCTTATATTAAGAATTAGAGATAATATCATCATAAAAATATTATTTTCTCTTATTTTTCTTTATTATTGATTAAATTTTTATCATTTATAATATATAATTGAGGATATTATAATAAAAATATTATTCTAATTTTATTATTTTTTTAATATTTATGACATGACGTGATAGGTTGATCATTATAGAACGGATGGAGCAATAAATATGAATTGATTATTTATTGTACATTTAAGAGCATCTTCAATGGTGCAACTCATTTTTGGGGTTTTTGTGGGACCCGTTAAACCACATCATCTTGAAGCAACTCATTTAATTTTTACTCCAATAATACAACTCTGAAAAACTCATTATAGACCCCACAATTTTAACTCATATAACCAATGTTTTAAAAACCGGACAGGACCGGCCGGTCGGACCGGTCGAACCGGGAACCGGACCAGGTACCGGTCTGGTTTGATTACTTGATCGCTTATGACGTTAGACCGGAAGAAAACCGGCAAACCGGACAGAATCGGAAAAAACCGAAAAAACCGAAAAACCGGTGGTTCCAGCGAACCGGCGGTTTGGAAACAATTTTTTTTAAAAAAAATTTTTCTCCTCAAAACGACGTCGTTTTGAGTTTAGGATTTTGGAAAACCAGAAAGGCAGAAACCAGCAACTTGTTTCTTTAAGCTCTTGTTTCTCCTGTAGATCTTGCTGTCCGCCGCCGCCGCCGTTCAAAGATAGTTGAGGCAACGCAAAACCGCCGTCGCCGCCGTTCAAAGAAGCGTCTAGTAAGTGTTAGTTTTTTACTTTTGATCGCGACTTTATCGTCTAAATTAATCGGGAGACTGCAAGTATACAGCCCTATCGCGTAGTTTTAAAAGATATCGAACCTAAGGGACTATAAATCGAACTAACGTAATCTAAACTACCGAGTAAAGCTATAGCTATCGAATAAATAAATTGGGGAATTTTTGGATAATAAAACTTAATTCTAATTGAAATAATAATAAGGCGAATATCGGTATGTACTTCGTTAATTCTAAAGAATCCGGCTTTCCACTGGCTTATTTTCTAAAAATGATAATAATCTCTTTTTCAGCAAAAAGTATTTATTTAAAAATCTATTCTCAAACTTTCGCTCTATTGAAGTAAATTATAATTTTAAACTCTGATGTATGCTTTCGCTATCCCATTGATTTTAAAATTACTTTTTGAAAATAAATAAAGTTTAATTGGTTTTAAAACGCTGTCGCAGTCTTTAAAAAACAATACCTAGTATCTACTATCTGATTTTAAACCTCAAACTGTCGCTATATTGGTTTCTAATCTTAGTCAGTTTATTAACCTCAAACTTTCGCTCTGTTGGTTTCTAAACCTTTTTTAACAAAATAAATTAGATAACTAAATCAGGAAAAGTGTTTATTTTATAAAATATAATCAAGCCTGTTTATTCCGGATCCATTCAAATTAACTCGTTACATACCGATATTTAAATAATTTAGCCAGACATATTCATAAAAGCAGACATGAATAAATTAAAGGTTTTAACATTCATTAATAAATTTATGGCAAAACAAATATATCTCATGCAAACAATTAATTAAATAAATAAAAGCAATGTAAATAAGAAACCTGAATTAACATAAATGCTAGAAATAATCTTTGAAGCTGGAAATAACTCGTACAACGTCTCGGTTCTTCAACAGGAATTTAAATAATGCGGGAAAATAATTCTGAAATTTGGATTACAATGGAAAAATAATGCAGAACAATAAACTTTGAAACTCGGAATTTATGCTGAAAAAACCGGGGATTTAATTTTGATTCCCGGATGTCCTTTTATAGTGGTAGAATGTAACCACCTTTTGAGAGATTTTCGTACCACTTTTTCCCAAATTTTCTCGTTCTAACTACTTTGAGTGGAGGTGGTCGTCCCGAGATTTACTCCTCCACTTGACCACATTGAGACGGGCGTCTCATGTATCATCCTAGGGCCTACGTGGCAGTTGAGACGGACGCCTCCCACTAAGGGAAGGGTCCGAGGCGGGCGCCTCAATTGTAGGAGAGGAGTTGAGACGTGCGTCTCACTCTTGCACGTGGTTTTAGGGTTCTCTTGCTTGCATGGGCTTGACTTCGTTTGGGCCTAGTTTGAAGATAATAAACCTTTGATCCATCCTTTTTGCTTTGCACACCCCTTTCTTCATTTCTTGCACATTTATTCAAATAATTCTCTTAATTTCTTCACTTTGCTAAATTTGTTTATTTAAAATAAAATACCTGAAACAATAAAAATACCAGCGTAATATGGAAATAAAATGAAATAATTAAATAAAAATATTAATATTATTTATGAAAATTAAATCAAATATACTATATAAAATTGTGTTATCAAACTCCCCTATACTTGAACCGTTGCTTGTCCTCAAGCAATAAAAATGAATCTCACACGCTTAAACGCAAATATAAGAACATAGACCACTTTGTACCGGTTGCATGTTGATTTTTCGTTGGAGAATTTGAGTCGAACTTAAACACCAAAGTTACCGTAGGAACACTAGACAACCCCATTTAAGCAGACCAATTTAAGTCATGTAATTATAGCTCAACCTAATACTACGTTTTATTTCACCCGTTTTCATTCTAGTACAATCACATTAAGCCCTTTACCTTACACGCAGTGGAGTAACCGGTTAGTGAATTTGATCTCGATAAGCCACTAGGAGTTCGGTAATTAGACATTTGGTACTCCTTTTCCAATTAAAATTGCGGGGATCGAACCGTAATGCCACCAAGTTCACACCGGGACCACCGAACCAATTTATAATGGATTATTTAGCATTAAATTTATAGTTTCCGCAACAGTTGGATTAAATGATCTGGTAAGGACCATCTAACTTAGTAAGTGCATCTTCAGATAAAAGCAATTTCTTAAGAATATTTGATCAATCACTTATATTCATCGGTTCTCCACGTAGTTTGTGTTTACGGCGGTGCCGACTGCTTAATAAACTACTCGGGGCTAATTTAAAACTAAGTTTTAAAGGTTTTGGTATAATAAGTACTTAAATCGATCCAACACATCGGGGGTTTTAAAGTGTTAAGACGATAGCAATTTTGCTAAGTTGCTCGAATTCTTATTTATAGTAGGCAACCTTAATACTAGTTGAATAATGTTTATAAATGCGTTTTAAAATTGTTTTATTTTATTCGTTATGGCTCAAGAAATAGGAGGAATTCGAGTAAGCACAAATTTTTGCATAAAAGATTAAAATTTGCATAAATATGTATTTTATTGAATTGAAATTTTGCATTACAAGAAAAGAAATAAAAGGAAAAATACTACAAAGAGAGCAAAGGAAAATAGAAATGAACAAGGAAATGATCTGACTCCCCTATACTTAAAAGGAGCAATGTCCTCAATGCGATAAAAACAAAGGAGAATCAGATGAAAAGAGAAAAGTGATCACTCGTTGCTTTGAGAATCTTGACCTCTGGTTCTTCGTCCTCTAGTACGAGGTCTTCGTCGTTCGTCAGAATCAGAATCATTAAGGTGAAGTGCATCTGCGATGCGAGCTTGCAATGATTCGAAATCACGATCATTGCGAAAAGCATATTCTTGGTGTTCACGACGCATTTCGTGGACGAGACGTAAAGTCTCAGCTTGTGTTTGTTGCATGGCGTTGAACAACTGATCCTGATGATGCATATGAGCCTGCATAGCCGCGAAATTTGCAGCGGGATTCTCAGGTTGTTGGGCGGCAGGTGCATCAAAAGCATAACGCCAATTGGCGCGGACCCGGACGTCGATACGATGCGGACAAGGTAACACAAAATCAGGAATTTGACGACGATTGATTACTAATGTAAACCGGCCATCTTGTCTTGGAGAGATTATATGGGAATCCCGGCAATCAATTATATCAAGTAAAGTACCCAACATCATAAATTGCGATAAAGTCAACAATTCGTCGAAAAGGCCTAAGGCATAAGCGAGAGAAGTGATGATGCCACCAAAGACAAAAGGATTAGTACCTGCGACGTTCACGCATGAGTGGATGTGACTGAGCATAAAAGGAGCGACATTGACAGCCTGACCATTGAGGGCACAGAAAATGATGAACAACTCATTTTGGTTGACCTTGTGATTATTGGTCCGACCAAAGATGGTGTTAGCAAGAACGCGGTGAAAGTACCTCAATGCAGGGTTATGTATTTGAGAAGCATAGAGATCGCGCCAGCTTTCCGTGGTTTGACCAGTTAGATCATTCCATAAGGAGAAACCGACTTGATCCCAAGAAAGATCATTGTCGTCGTCAAAAGGCTTGTAATGAACATGCTCGCCGCGAGTGAAAGATAAGAGTTCGGCGGCTCTTTCTTGATCAAGAGAGTACTCTTGGTTGAACATGCGGAAATTGGCGGTTCCGGTTGTGTAGGGGTCGTCGACAGGTGTTGTGTAAGAGAAGGAACTAAGAAACTCAAGCATGAGGGGTTCTAAGGTAGGATACGGGTTTGTGCACAGACCGAGTAGACCGGTATTAGTGAGCAAGAATACGACGCTATCCTCCATGCCTAAATTATCCAAACAATTAGGATCTACGTATTTCGTAGGGACAACCGAACGGGTATAGAATTTTTTATATTTTTGTTGTTGTTGGCCGTCGTCGTCATCGTGGAAGATGATGTTGGATAGGTCGGGTGGGGGGCAGTCGGGCTTAACTTGTCTTTGGTTGTTTCGTGGAGCCATAGATGGTTATGGGTTGAAGAAGGGAAATGGTAGAAAATATGGGTGTATGAGAGGAAATGGTAGAGATGGTTAGAAATGTTGTGAAATGAGAAAGAATGATGAAGGGTATTTATAGTGAGGTGAGAGTTAAGAGTAAAAAATTATAATAAATGGATGTTGGAAAATGAGAGGGAAAGTTTGAATGGGGATTAATGGTGGGAAGTGGGAAGGAATATAATTTGAATGAAAAATAAAAAGTGTTGAATTTGAATTAAATAAAATTTGAATGGGAAAACGCGGACAAGACAAGTAAATGCAAGAGAGACTAACTTTTGCTCGCACGAAACACATCGAGGCGACGTCGACAGGAGACCACGCGTGCGTCTCAAAGCCATGGCGTGGGCAGTTGGAGCGTGCGTCTCGGTCGCGTGTTGGGCTGAGGCGTGCGTCTCACTATATTGGGATCAGGCCAGCGTGGGAATAACTAGTGACAGCATGCAAGGACTAATAAGAGAATCTCCCATGCAAGGTACAATGGCACGGATAACGCAGGAGCAACAATAAAGAATGCAATTAAAGGAAAATGTAATAGTACTAATATTCTTATAATATAATATTCTGCTATGACATAATATATTATACTGCAACATAATAATAATAAGAGATAACATGAATTGCATTAGAATGGAGATCAAAGTTGCTTACAATTTAGGAATCAAGTATTTGGAAAGTAAAACATAATAATAAAAAGAACATAACGAAAACATTGCAATTCCTAATAAAATCAAACTAAACTAAACTAAATAAAACGAACTACTTAAGAATTCTAGCCACTAGATGGTCCTGCCTTAGGAGCGGAGGAGGAATGAAAGTAAGCGAAGACTTCTTGAAATTGCGCAGAAACAGTATCCATAAAACCAAAAAAATCAGCGCGCAAACTAGTCAAATCGTCCCTCAAAGCCTGGTGTTCCACCTGGAGAGCGTGGATGGCAGTCGCATAATCAATGGTAGGAGCCTCATGCATAACGGTGTCAGGAGCGACAAAGTGAGCGGTGGAAGTGTGCTGAGGAGGGCCCATATCATAATAACCTGGAGGGGCAGTGGGATCTTCCTCGGAATCTTCAAGAATCTCATAGTCTTGGGGGGGTCTCAGGGGTGCTGGGCTGAGAAGGCTGCTGATCAAGACCAAAAAGCCAATTGGCTTTGTTATGCACACTCGTAGCAGGATTAGGCAAGGTAAACAACTGCATAACCTGACCATTAATCAACAAGGTAAACTGAGTCGGGCCAAGATCACCAATCATACCAGTGTTGAAACAGAACTCGATGGTCATGCAAGTAACACCACTAAAAGCATTCAGATGCCTAAAGGGCTGTCTAAGTCCAACAACATTTGCAATGATAGTAACGAGACTTCCCATTCGAATAGGTGCATGATCAGTATCAATGAGATCCACAAAGGTACGGAGCAGATAAGTGATCGCATTAACCGGACGGTTTTGCGAAGCACAAAACATTATAAAAAGCTCATCCTTAGAAACAGTGGTGACATTCTGGGGTTTTCCAAAAAATGGTGTGGGCCAGAATCTTATGGAAATACCTAAAGGCCGGGTTATGGATATTCTCTGATACAAAGTCCTCGGGCTCAGGGTTAAGGATTCCAGAAATAGATCCCCAAAAATAGTCAAGCTCTCTAAATCCAAGATACTCCTCTTGAGTTTCATGATAAACTCCTATGCCATTAGGAAAACCAAGAAGCTCACCCAATTCCTTATGGTTAAACTTGAAAGTGATGCCGAAAAGTCTGAAAATAGTAAGTCCACGGCGTTGAGCTAACCCATGATTAGGAAAGTAAGTCAACGAGCTAAGGAACTCCAGAGTGAGGTTCCGATAAGTGGCATAGCAAGTCATCAGGCGTGAATTATCCCACCCAATCTGATTCAGCAGAAAAAGCACACTGTCACAAATACCAAGAGCAGTCATAGCACCATGATGAAGGTAGATAGTAGGTAACATCTCACGCTCGGATAAAACTCCATATTTGGTGCGCTGATTTCTTTCTCTGAAACTGACTGGCATATCATCAACTCGAGACATAGTGGAAAGAGAAATAAGTAGCTAGAAGTACCCTAAAGAGAAGAAAATAAAGAAGATCAGCATTGGCCAAATGCCGATAAGAAGAGAAATATAGAATAGAAAGAAATAAGACAAAGAGAAGAAATATAATGAATAGATAAAGAAAGGAAATAGATATATATATATATATATATATATTTGTTTTTGTTTTTGTTTTGAATAAAGAAATAAAATAAAAAGAAATAAATATAAAAACGGTGGGTTGTCTCCCACAAAGCGCTTTGTTTTATGTCGTAAGCTCGACAAATAAAACTAACGATTAGTCGTCTAATCGAGCTTGTGGCTCGTCTAGATTTATCGTTTGAGAATTTCCCTCGACTTCGGTAAGATGGTAATGTTTTAAACGCTGCCCGTTTACTATAAACGGTTCAATCGAAGGTCCCTTAATCTCTATTGCACCACTTGGATAAACTCGAGTAATTTCAAAAGGTCCGGACCACCGAGATCGTAATTTTCCAGGAAATAATTTTAATCGTGAGTTAAATAGTAAAACGAAGTCACCTATGTTAAAATTCTTCCTAGAAATACGCTTATCATGCCATTTCTTTGTGCGCTCTTTGTAAATCCTAGCGTTTTCGTACGCATCCTGTCTAAGTTCTTCCAATTCATTAATATCCAGGATACGCTTCTCTCCAGCGGCAGTATAACTTAAGTTCAGATTCTTAATGGCCCAATAAGCCTTGTGTTCTAACTCAACTGGGAGATGGCATGACTTACCATAAATAAGCTTGAAAGGAGTAGTACCGATGGGAGTTTTATAGGCAGTTCTATATGCCCATAAAGCTTCATGAAGTTTAAAGGACCAATCCTTTCTGGACATAGCGACAGTTTTTTCAAGGATTTGTTTTATCTTGCGATTTGAAACTTCAACTTGTCCGCTAGTTTTAGGATGGTAAGGTGTAGCTATGCGATGTCGAACTCCATATTTTCCTAATAATTTTTCAAAGATTTTGGAAATGAAATGAGATCCACCGTCGCTTATTATGAGTCGGGGTACACCGAACCTAGGGAAGATTATGTTCTTGAATAGCTTAAGTACCACTCGGGTGTCGTTTGTTGGAGAAGCTATAGCCTCGATCCATTTTGAGACATAATCCATAGCCACGAGTATATACTTGTTACCGGATGAAGATGGAAAGGGTCCCATAAAGTCTATCCCCCACACATCAAAGATTTCGACTTCTAAAATGCCTTTTTGTGGCATTTCGTCACGCCTAGATATGTTACCGGTGCGTTGACACCTGTCGCATTTTAAGATGGTGGCATGTACGTCTTTCCATAAATTAGGCCAATAGAGACCGGATTATAAGATCTTTGCACATGTTTTGGATGTACTAGCATGTCCTCCGTAAGGTGCAGAATGACAGTGTTTTATAATGCTTTCAATCTCTTCTTCTGGCACACATCGGCGGAAAATTCCATCGGGACCTCTCTTGAAAAGTAGAGGTTCATCCCAGTAATATTGTTTAAGATCATGGAAGAATTTCTTCTTCTGTTGGTAGGTAAGTTCAGGTGGTAGAACGCCCTGCAGCAAGGTAATTTACAAAATCAGCATACCAAGGCACAGAGGAGATGGCTAAGGTGGTTTCCATGAGTTTATCTGGTTTTGTGTCTTCCAAGTGGGCAATCAGTTTATCATACTGGAATTCATCATCGATCGGCACTTGTTCATGTTTAAGATTTTCTAGTCTAGAGAGATGACCTGCTACCACATTTTCGGTTCCTTTCTTATCTTTGATTTCTAAATCAAACTCTTGCAGCAGCAATATCCATCTCAGGAGTCTAGGTTTAGCGTCCTTTTTAGTTAGGAGATATCTAATAGCAGCATGATCAGTGTATATGATTATCTTGGATCCTACTAAGTAGGAACGGAACTTGTCTAACGCGAAGAATTCTTTCTCGGTTGTAGCATAATTCATCTGCGCTTCGTCCAGGGTTCTGCTTGCATAATATATGACGTGGAGTCTTTTATCCTTTCGCTGTCCTAAAACAGCTCCTACGGCATAGTCACTTGCGTCACACATTATTTCAAAAGGTTCATTCCAATCTGGAGTTTGCATGATAGGCGCAGAAATTAATGCTTTCTTAAGTGTTTGAAACGCTTCTAAACATTTTTCGTCGAAGATAAATTCAGCGTCTTTCATTAATAGCTCAGTTAGGGGTTTAGTTATCTTAGAGAAATCTTTAATGAATCGTCGATAAAAACCGGCGTGTCCTAAAAAGCTTCGGATTTCTCTAACAGTTTTTGGAGGTTGAAGGTTTTCAATAACTTCGATTTTAGCAGAATCGACTTCAATTCCTCTTTTGGATATAATGTGTCCTAAAACAATTCCTTCTTGTACCATAAAATGGCATTTCTCCCAATTAAGCACTAGATTAACCTTCACACAACGTTCTAATACCCTTTCTAAATTTTCTAAACATTCTTCAAAGCTTTGTCCACAAACGGAAAAATCATCCATGAAGACTTCCATAATATTGTCCAGAAAATCAGCAAATATTGCCATCATACATCTTTGAAAAGTCGCAGGAGCATTGCATAAACCAAATGGCATTCTTCTATAAGCAAAGGTTCCAAAGGGGCATGTGAAAGTTGTTTTCTCTTGATCATCAGGATGAATGGGTATCTGAAAGAAACCTGAATAACCGTCTAAGAAACAGAAATGAGAATGCCTAGCTAAACGTTCCAACATTTGATCAATAAATGGTAAAGGGAAATGATCTTTTCTGGTGGCTTTGTTAAGTTTTCGATAGTCAATGCACATTCTCCATCCAGATTCAACTCTTTTAGTTATTATTTCTCCTTTCTCATTTTCGACTACTGTGACACCTCCTTTCTTAGGTACAACATGCACAGGGCTAACCCATTTGCTATCAGATATATGATATATGATTCCTGCTTCTAACAACTTCATAACTTCCTTTTTCACAACCTCGCTCATAATCGGGTTTAGTCTCCTCTGGTGTTCTCTTGAAGTCTTACAATCCTCTTCTAGCATAATGCGATGCATACAGATAGAGGGACTTATTCCTTTAAGGTCAGTGATATTATATCCTAAGGCTGTTGGATATTTCCTCAGAATTTGTAAAAGTTTTTCAGTTTCAGTTTCGCCAAGCTCTGCGTTGACTATCACTGGTCGTTCGAGTTCGGAATCTAGGAATTCATACCTTAGATTTTTAGGAAGTGTTTTGAGTTCTAGGGATGGTTTTCTTAAACTTTGTGTAGGATCTGGTGCTATAGCTAAACATTCACTTAGATTACTACTCAGATTTTCATCGAGATTGTCTTCATTTTCAAGTTCAGCTTCTTTTCTACATTCATCGATGATATCCATGAAGTAACAAGTGTCTTCTATTGCAGGTGCTTTCAGGAATTGAGAGAGGATAAATTCGATTTTCTCTTCGCCTACTTCAAAGTAAGTTTTCCTCTTTTACATCTATAATTGCATTTGTGGCTAAGAAAGGCCTTCCAAGAATGATTGGGGTAACTTCATCCTCCCTTATGTCCATGATAATGAAATCAGTAGGTATATAGAATTGGCCAATGCGTACAGGAACATTCTCAAGAACTCCTGCAGGATATTTAATTGACCTATCTGCTAATTGAACGGACATTTTGGTTGGTCTGAGTTCTCCCATGTCAAGTTTCTTGCATATGGATAACGGCATCACACTTATACTGGCTCCAAGATCACATAAAGCTTTATCTATGACAAATTTTCCAATTACACATGGAATAGAGAAACTTCCAGGATCTTTGAGTTTAGGAGGCATTGTGTCTTGAATGATTGCACTACATTCAGCAGTAAGCATGACAGTTTCATTATCCTCTAGCTTTTTCTTATTGGATAGAATCTCTTAAAGGAATTTAGCATAAGAGGGCATTTGAGTTATAGCTTCGGTAAAAGGAATTGTAACATTAAGTTGCTTCAGAAGATCCACAAATTTCTTGAATTGACCCACATTCTTAGTTTTAGCTAACCTTTGAGGATAAGGAATATGAGGTTTGTAAGGTGGTGGGGGTACATAAGGTTCGTCCTTTTGTGTGGTATCTTCACTATTATCTTTCTGAATTTCCTTTTCTGGTCTATCTTGGGTTTCAGATTGTTTAACAGAATTTTGTTGCATAGCTGGGCTATTGTTTCTAGGATCTACAGGTCCATCATACTCTGTTCCGCTTCTTAAGATAACAGCATTTGCATGTCCTTTAGGATTAGGTTGAGGCTGTCCAGGAAAAGAACCAGCAGGAGCAGCAGAAGCCGCTTGTTGTTGAGCTACTTGAGAAATTTGTGTTTCTAACATTTTATTGTGTGTAGCTAAAGCGTCAAGCTTGTTAGATAATTGCTTAATTTGCTCATTAATGTGTATATTCTGATTTTGAACATCCTTATTAGTTTGGGATTGAGTATTATTGGTTTGGTTCTGTGTAGCAATGAAATGCTCTATCATGACTTCCAAATTAGACTTCCTAGGAGCATTAGACGTGTTAGGACCATTATTAGGATGATTTGGAATAGCCTTAGGATAACCAGGTGGTGTAGCAGGAGCTTGTCCAGGTGCGTATAACGCATTGTTATTCTTGTATGAAAAGTTAGGATGATTCTTCCACCAGATTATATGTGTTCTTTGTAAGGATTATTCGTACGTAATTCGCTTGTTCAACTGGAACTCCTGTTAGAAGTGGGCATTCGGAGCAAGATGTGATGAATACCACATAAGTCGCAGTTTGAGCAATTGCGAAATGAGCGGGAGCGTAAGATTCTCGAGCTTTTGAGTGAGAGCTTCTACCTTAGCGTTGACTTGATCGGACTATTCACTTCAACCATGGCACCTTTCGTTTGAGATTTCTCGCTAACTCTCTCTACCCATTGGTAATGGTTCTGAGCCATACTTTCGATAAGTTGTTTTGCTTCAGCATATGGTTTATTCATCAGTGCGCCACCAGCTGCAGCGTCTATAGTTAATCTCGTATTGTACAAGAGACCATTGTAAAACGTGTGAATGATTAACCATTCTTCTAAACCATGATGAGGGCAAAGTCTAAGCATGTCTTTATATCGTTCCCAAGCTTCAAAGAGTGATTCATTGTCTTTTTGTCTGAAACCATTGATATTGGCTCTGAGCATAGCAGTTTTACTTGGAGGAAAATACCTAGCCAAGAAGACTTTCTTCAACTCATCCCATGTGGTGATTGAGTTGGAAGGAAGAGATTGAGCCATCGCGAGCTCGTCTCGAGAGAAAAGGAAATAGGTGCAATCGTATCGCTTGGGTTTACACCATTCGCTTTCGATTTCGCACAAACACGAGATGAAGATTCGTCGGTGGGAGCTCCGGTGTGAGCAGCGGAAAGCGAAGGTTTCGAAATCGTTTCGAGCGATAGCGGGAGCAGCAATACTATTATGAGGCTCCGCTTGAGAAGGAACAGCGTAATCCTTAAGAGGACGAGGAGCAGGAGCAGCTATATCAGCCATCTTCTTGAGTTCTTCAACGTCAGGAAGTTTGGTCGAAGGAAGATTGTTGCGTTCTAAATACTCTTGAATTCGTCTTCTTAATCTAAGGTAACGCTCGATATCGTATATAGGTATATGCAAAGGCGCGCCTTGAGAGCGAGTATTTGGCATACACAGAGGGAAAAGAAATAGTTGCTATAGTCTATACTTCGTAAAAAATTACGATATCAACTTAAATAGTCCCCGGCAACGGCGCCAAAAACTTGATCGCGAATTTATCGTCTAAATTAATCCGGTGACTGCAAGTATACAGCCCTATCGCGTAGTTTTAAAAGATATCGAACCTAAGGGACTATAAATCGAACTAACGTAATCTAAACTACCGAGTAAAGCTATAGCTATCGAATAAATAAATTGGGGAATTTTTGGATAATAAAACTTAATTCTAATTGAAATAATAATAAGGCGAATATCGGTATGAACTTCGTTAATTCTAAAGAATCCGGCTTTCCACTGGCTTATTTTCTAAAAATGATAATAATCTCTTTTTCAGCAAAAAGTATTTATTTAAAAATCTATTCTCAAACTTTCGCTCTATTGAAGTAAATTATAATTTTAAACTCTGATGTATGCTTTCGCTATCCCATTGATTTTAAAATTACTTTTTGAAAATAAATAAAGTTTAATTGGTTTTAAAACGCTGTCGCAGTCTTTAAAAAACAATACCTAGTATCTACTATCTGATTTTAAACCTCAAACTGTCGCTATATTGGTTTCTAATCTTAGTCAGTTTATTAACCTCAAACTTTCGCTCTGTTGGTTTCTAAACCTTTTTTAACAAAATAAATTAGATAACTAAATCAGGAAAAGTGTTTATTTTATAAAATATAATCAAGCCTGTTTATTCCGGATCCATTCAAATTAACTCGTTACATACCGATATTTAAATAATTTAGCCAGACATATTCATAAAAGCAGACATGAATAAATTAAAGGTTTTAACATTCATTAATAAATTTATGGCAAAACAAATATATCTCATGCAAACAATTAATTAAATAAATAAAAGCAATGTAAATAAGAAACCTGAATTAACATAAATGCTAGAAATAATCTTTGAAGCCTGGAAATAACTCGTACAACGTCTCGGTTCTTCAACAGGAATTTAAATAATGCGGGAAAATAATTCTGAAATTTGGATTACAATGGAAAAATAATGCAGAAAAATAAACTTTGAAACTCGGAATTTATGCTGAAAAAAACCGGGGATTTAATTTTGATTCCCGGATGTCCTTTTATAGTGGTAGAATGTAACCACCTTTTGAGAGATTTTCGTACCACTTTTTCCCAAATTTTCTCGTTCTAACTGCTTTGAGTGGAGGTGGTCGTCCCGAGATTTACTCCTCCACTTGACCACATTGAGACGGGCGTCTCATGTATCATCCTAGGGCCTACGTGGCAGTTGAGACGGACGCCTCCCACTAAGGGAAGGGTCCGAGGCGGGCGCCTCAATTGTAGGAGAGGAGTTGAGACGTGCGTCTCACTCTTGCACGTGGTTTTAGGGTTCTCTTGCTTGCATGGGCTTGACTTCGTTTGGGCCTAGTTTGAAGATAATAAACCTTTGATCCATCCTTTTGCTTTGCACTTTCTTCATTTCTTGCACATTTATTCAAATAATTCTCTTAATTTCTTCACTTTGCTAAATTTGTTTATTTAAAATAAAATAAAAATAAAAATATGGAAATAAAATGAAATAATTAAATAAAAATACTAATATTATCAAATATACTTATAAAATATACTATATAAAATTGTGATCAAATTACAGTTCTCTTGATCTACATGCATATCTTTATAGTTAGCAATGTTCTTCAAGTTTTTGAAATTTGAGTAAACATAGTTTCAACATAGTTTCGCGTCGTGCTATAGCCTGCTAGTGATTCGATTTTGGTGCGAATTTTGGATTGAATTAAATAAACAACAACCAAACAACATAGTAGCGATAAATGGGATGAGCAAATACCGGTAAAAAATGAAGAAAATGGTGATCCCTTCTTCGCTTGCAAGGTGCTCGATAAAATGTCACAACCAATTTTCTTGATTCTTGTTCTTGTTTCGATTACACTTCTTGTATCTTCAGCATTATGATTGAAGCTGGGAGTTTTGATGGTGATATAAATGATGATATTATGAGGGAGTTGAGTATACAAGTGAAGAGTGTGAGGCGATATTGTAGAGTAAAAATATTTAACTAACGGATAGATTAATGTCATGGATGTGAACATACTTAATAAGAGACCAAGAGAAGTCTAGGGGCTATGCCAAAAAGATGAGGAGGTTGGATCAGGTCTCTAATCAAACTGCTTTTTAGCACATTCTTTGCTTTGACGATAGAATTTTAGGTGGAGGAACTTGTAGTAATTGAAAGGGAGAGTAAACGGAGACCAGATGAATATTTTTGAAAAATAAGACAAACCCACAATTTTCAAAATTTTGGAGTATATCTCAAACAAGTTAAATAAGGAGGGTTATGTTTACATCTCTAGTTGATCGAACCTGTAAGCCACCTAATTACCTTACCGTAAGCCATCTCTAGTATTCATACATTTATTACATTGAAAATGACTAGTAGCTAGTGTTCATATGGTTGTGATTGTTTCCAGAGCATGTCTTATTTTTCATAAGTAAATTGGTATACATGTTTTCCTTTTTGGTAAAACTTGATTGTTGTATAAACATCATGTTAGAATTAATTATGATTGTAAATATTCTAGAGTGATTGATAGTATTCCTTGACTAAACAACTTCCTAGATTAGTGTTTATTCATTAACTAGGTTAGTGCTTATCCATTAAACTTCAATGTATTTATTGTAACATTAGTATAAATACTAGTGCGATCTACCTTACAACACACAAAATTTACAGAATTCTATACATCACATTAAGAGACTAGTAACTTGCTATACTACAGACAATTGTTTTGAACTTGGGTGATTTTGTGTTGGAACAGGCCTTCCTAGGCCAATATTTACATCATGCAATTACTATAGTATGATTCAATCAAAATGGTACTCTTAATTTCAATTTTGTTGTTAATTTGATGTAATTTCTAGAGAAAGGTTAGTTAAAAATTCAGCAAAAAATGATGTTTCTTGGAAACACATATTTTCCTTGGATTAGCTTTGAGTATTATATTGGCCACCTAAGCTAAGAGAGTGGTCCCCAAACTAAAGACAGTTAGGCTGTGGTGACAAAATTTAGGAGACAAATTCATAAAGACTACATTGCATTAGGATGCAACGGTTGTCCAACATGGACAACTTCAATGGCATTTGCTTTTGAAAAACAGTACTCCAGCCTGGATAACTTGGGAAAAAACTCCCATTGGAGTTACTCTAATGACCTTGAATTATTATGTGATGTGAGTTTGATAGGATTATAGAGGGTGGTTGGATATGATTGAATATATAATTATGGCCAAAGTAGGTAGCATAAGGAATGGTCACAAATAAAGAGAAAATATATCTTCACACACACACACCTATTTGTACACTTACACCCAAAATATTATTCACAATACTAGAAAAGTATAACTTGGCTAATAAAATTTTAAGTTTGGTTAATACTATTATAATTTAATATCTGTACATGGTTAATACTATGTATTTATTAGTTAATAAAGTATTAAAATAATTAGTACATGGTTAATACTATGTATTTATTGATTAATAAAGTATTGAAAATGATTAATAAATTATAAGTGAAATAATTGGTTAATGATGTACACTTTGGTGATTAATACAATTATAAAGTTGGTTAATGACACAACCATGTATTTATGTTATAAAATAAATTTAAAAATAAATAAATATTTTTTAAAAATAAAATTATTTTAATAGAAATACAATGTTCACAGTATAAATACGTTGAACAATATATATAGTGTTGGTATTGGTGTCAAATCTGTTAGAATGTGTATAATTCGAGTTCGAATGTGTCGAACTAGTGTGTCGAACAAGTGTGAGTGTTGTGTGCTAATCGAACTAGCCTATGTGTGCTGGTCAAATTAGTAAGGCTGTCGAAGTTACTCTGATGTATGCTAGAGTATGTCGAATTCTTTGGGCCTTTGTATGTTTTGGGTCTTATTTTAGTTTACACTATTGGGCCTAAGAAATGTGTCTATATAAGGAGCATTTCTTTGTAATCATAAAAGAACATATTACAATGATTCTCTTCTCAATTCCCTTAATCTTCTTCTTCTTCTTCACAAATCTATTTTTCTATCCTCTGTTCCAACAAATTGGTATCAAGGAGCTCGGTTGCGTTTCAGAGAGAACTAATGGCAAACGGAACAAAAACGTCGACATAGACTCCAACAAATCTACCAGTTTTCAAAGGAGAAAACTATCAACGATGGGTTGCACAGATGAAGGTCATTTTCAGATTTTAAGATGTTGTTGAAATCTTGAATGATGGTGTATCAGAGTTGGAAGTAAATGCGACAGAATCCCAGAAAGCTGCGCACAAAGATCATAGGAAGAAAGATTGTAAAACATTATTCTTGATTCATCAGTGTGTAGATTCTGATGTATTTGAGAAGATAATTGAAGAAGAGTCAGCGAAAGAAACTTGGGACAAGTTAAAGAACTTGTATGGCGGAGGAGAGAAATTGAAGAAGGTGAAGTTGCAGACACTGAGAAAGCAATACGAGATGATGCACATGAAGGATGATGAATCGATTTCTGCATACTTCTCAAGGATTGTGACGCTGAAGAATCAAATGAAAGCATGTGGAGAAATGATCAATGATTTGCAGGAAATAGAAAAGGTATTGAGATCTTTAACTGCAAATTTTGACTATATTGTTGTGACAATTGAAGAGGCGAAGACTCTATCTGAGATGAAGTTAGAAGAACTTCAAGCTTCATTGGAGGCTCATGAGATGAGATTGAAGCAAAGAAACTCAGAAAGTGAAAATGTGGCTGAACAAGCATTACAATCAAGATTCAGCAAGAAAGCTGAAAAATTGAAGTTTCAAAAGCATCTTGCATATGATGAGAATTCAAGCAAGAGTGCTGATTCGAGCAAAAAAGGTGTGGGCAACAAGTATTTTGGGAATAAAGTTGACAGGAAAGAGAAGTAATGCTATAATTGTCAAGGTTTTGGTCACTACGCTTGAGACTGTCGAAGGAGGAAAGTAGAAAGGGCGAAAGAAAGTGATGAAGCTCAATATGCACATGCAGGAGACAATGACTCAGATGATGTACTGATGATGGTAAACTCTCAGTCGAACTCTGAGAAAACGAACATGTGGTATCTAGATTTAGGATGTAGCAACCATATGACTGGATACAAAATTTGGTTCACCAAGTTAGATGAGTCAGTAAAAAGGGTTATAAAGTTTGCTGATGGAAGACACATCAATTCTGGAGGCAAAGGAGATATTTCAATTGTCAGAAAGGATGGCGGAAAAGTTACTATCACTGAGGTATTGTATGTACCTACTATGACAAGTAATTTGATAAGTTTAGGTCAATTACTTGCAAAAGGTTTTAAGATGAAGCTTGAAAGGAATGAGATGAAAGTCTATAGAGCTGATGGGAGACTAATCATGAAAGCACCATTGGCAGATAACAAGACGTTCATAGTCGAACTCAAAATATCAGATCATAAATGTCTTGCTTCGACTACGGAAGAAAATAAGAACTAGCTATGGCACCACAGGTATGGACATCTAAACTTTAGAAGTTTATGCATGCTCAATCAGAAGAGGATGGTGGTTTATTTGCCTTATGTGAAGGAACCAAAGCAAGTATGTGAGGAATGTTGTAAAGCTAAGTAGACAAGGAAGACATTCAAACTTGAGTTGCCCATGAAATCCAAGCGCAAGTTGGAGCTTGTTCACTCTGATGTGTGGATCATTTGAAGTGAAGTCAAATGGAGGTAACAGGTATTTCCTTACTTTTGTTGATGAATTCACCAGACATATATGGATTTATATCATTGAAAGGAAGAGTGAGGTATTCACACAATTCATGAAGTTCAAATTGCACGTTGAAAAAGCAAAGTGGCTGCAAATTGAAGAAGTTAAGAATTGATGGTGGTGCTGAATACACATCTGTTGAATTTGCCAAATTCTGTAATGAGGAAGGTATAGAGCATGAGATCATTTCACCCTATACACCGCAACACAATGGCATAGCTTAAAGGAAAAACAGAAGTATACTGAACATGACGAGAAGTATGTTGAAAGATAAAGATATGCCTAAGAGAATTTGGGTTGAAGCAGCTTCGACAACAATATACATTCTAAACAGGTGTCCAACAAAGAAGATAGTGCAAGGAACGGTGGCAAGAAACGAATGATGGAGGAAGAACGACGGCAAGAAACGAACGGAATGCTGGCCGAAGAATGCAAGGAAGAACAGGAACGGCGGCAAGAAACGAACCGGAACAGGAACAGAATGAGAAGACGAAGAAGAACTGAACAAATGAGGGCAAATTTCATATTTAGGGATTTCTAATTTAATTATAAAACAACCTACATATAAGAGCGCTTTAAAAAGCGCTTTCGTAAGTCCACATATATGAGAGCGCTTCTGAGGTAAAAAGCGCTTTCGTAGGTCCCCATATAAGAGCGCTTTAAAAAGCGCTTTCGTAAGTCCACATATAAAAAGCGCTTTCATAAGGCCACCTATAAGACCGCTTTTCAAAAGCGCTTTCGTAGGTTAGATATTTCAAATGCCTATGAAAGCGCTTTTTTAAGCGAATTTTTTTTAAAGCCTACGAAAGCGCTTTCGTAGATGCGCTGTCAAAATTTTTTTTTTTTGTAGTGGTAATTCCCTTTCTTCCTTTATACTTTCACACCACTGATATCCTGTTCCTCAAGTTAACTACATTTAAGGGTGTTGCACTTTTCGGTCAGATCACTCATCCATATAGGTTGTGTCTACATACCTCCACCCTATGTTGATATTTCTCTTGAGAGATTACAATTTGTATTATATCACCTTGTGACATACTATATTAGTACCGAGCTTAAAGGTGTATATATTCCACCTTTTTTATAGCATATGCAAAGGAATTTTCACTATTCCGGAAAATACCTTTCATAAATCCATAATACAATGGTCTCCATGTTAACTACGGTAATAACTAGTTTTTGGGATTTTTTTTGTATTTACTAAAATAGATTCACTACGCTCATAGTTAAAAACACGTAGTGAAATATACCAGGAGTTACAGGGTTCAAATCCCAACTCCTTCAATTTTCCATTTTATCGTCACCAAAATGGGATTGTCCTTGTATATCACAATGGTTCCTTTAGCAACCATGGTTTACAAATCAATTATTTCATCACAGTTCTTCTTATCAAACGTGGTGAAAGGTGATAACTATTTACATAACAACCATTTCTTTCAAAAGAGAACCCTAACATATTTCACTATTCTCTCTCAAAACATCACCCTAACATTTATGACACTCTTTCACCTACGACAAACTTCAAATTCTTCTTCACCAAACTAATACAGCTATGTCGTCTTCAAACCAATGCCTACCTTTAAGTTTGTTCATTAAACTTATACAAAAATTTAATTTATGTTTTTGTTTGTGTATCATTTTTTATGTTTCAAACCCTAACATATAATGTTTAAATGTTAGATATTATTTTTTGTTTCAAACCCTAAGATGTAATGTTATGACTTATTTATTTTTCTGTTTACGTTTCTGCTTGTTTTTACTTGTAGGTATAGTTGGATGTATGAAAAAATTAACGAGGATAAAACTAAATTGAGCGCAACAAACTTGTGTGTCTGTTACAAATACATGTTTTCTGCTCTCACTTCAACTTCATTATCCTTTCCTTTAATTTTGGTTCTATTATGGAACATGTACGTTCTATGATGTTTAAAGTTTGTTGTTGATGAATATTGTTGTTAATATTTGTTTTAGATTAGTTAATTATATCTTATGTGAGTTGCTTGTTTTACAACTCCTTACCTAATATATAAATTTTTGGATTGCATTCGAAAATTATAATATGACAAATGCAGTTATATTTGAAAACAAGTTACGCGTTCAATTCTTGAACAAGAATCCTTTTGTCCACCATCTGCATTTTGTTCTTTAATAGTGATAACTGGATTTAATGCTTCTTATTTTTTAACCTCACATTCCTTCACCTATAAGTAAGTTTACAATGTAAATAATGTGTTGAAAAATGAACTACAGACGAAGGAATGGGGGTTGAAGAACTATAAGCATTAAAACAAGTTCTAACAATTAAAGAGAAAAATGCAGATAAGGAGCTGAAGAATTCTTACCTAACATTGAACGTTTAATTTGTTCTTCTAATATAACTTAATTTATCATATTATAATGCTCTAGATTAGAATCAAAGGTTATATGTTTAGTCATCATTGATGAAATTAGAATTCCACATATTTTATAATAAATTTAGTGTATATACTACAACAATTGTTTAGAAAAGCCGTTGTTAAATATTTTTCTTTAAATTATATCACAAATGTTGTTTGGAATGACTATTGTGGCAGGTATCATGTTACTTGACATATAATGATGTTCCCACGCCAGTGGTAAAAAGCATCATACATACAACCACCCCTTACCTCACAATAATTAGACATTCGTCGTGGTATTCCTTTTTCAATCATTTTGATATCCTTTTTTCGTATTAGTGTTTGTAGCTTCGAGTTGTCTTGCTCAATGTTTGATGTTGAAAGCATTTGATTGCATGATCGCAACCATGAGAAATACACAGAAAAATGTGGATAAATGATGATGAACAATTAGATTAGCCAAGTTAGAAATTGTGTTTGATTGCATGAGCGTAAATATTTTTGAAAATGTCAAATCCATAATTATCTTGCAAAACATAAAATCAAGGAAAAATATTCCATTTGGTCTCTTAAGTTTACCCCGGGGTCTATTATGGTCCCTTGTCTTTAAAAAGTTCCAAAGTGATCATTTGTCTTTAAAAAGTTCCAAAGTGATTCTTTAATTGGTCAAAAAAGTCAACGATGGTTCTTTCCGTCCAATTTTCTAAAACGACATCAATTTTTCCATGCTGAAATCTGACGTGTAACACATGTTCATACATGTGGAACTTGATATGGCATATGTTTATCATGGTTATTAAAATTCAGAAAAAACATTCAAAATTTTGGTTTTAGCCTAGATTCAAACCCAAGAAATCAAGGTTGCAACCAATTACAATAGGCTATTGCTTCATTAATGACACATTTCGCATTCAAAAGTATTGTCAAGTATAAATATGAGAATGATTACTCCTTGATTTCGCTGTTCAGAATTTTAGCATAAGTGTTTGAGCTGCACGTTCACAAACTAAGTTATAAAAATATTTAAAAATTATTTTATTATCAATTTTGTGGAACACGTATTATATAAAAATAATTTTTAAAATTTTTAAATTCATCACTATATTTATTAATAATTTATTAATTAATATTTAAGTTCATGTGGACTATAAACTACAAACATTTATAAAATTTATCAATTAAACAAACATGAGTAATATACAATAAAACTCAAACAAACTTTTTTATAAATTATTTTATGTCCAAGGGTTCAAGAATAGTTTAACATATGTATACTAATTCAATTTCTCAATGTTTAGGGGGTTCAAGAATAGTTTAACATATGTATACTAATTCATTCTTAAAATACATAAACAAACATTCTCATTCTCAGTTTCTCTCCTTCTCTATTCACGATGGCATCTTTCCATGAGACCAAACAATAGAACCACAACAAAACTAAAGCCAAAAATTTAAGATCAACACATATAATACCAATAACAAACTACAATAAACACCACACAACATTAAAACAAAGCAAAGTGAAAATGAAGCAAAGATGAAAAGGAAAGTAATAATGGTGTTGATGGATATTATGTGAATTGAAAATTGTTATGAGGTTTTGAGAGGTTTCAATGGTGGTTTGATGGTGGATCCGTTTTGGTGAGTTTAAAGGCTATAGATCTGAATGGAGATGTTGAAGTGGAGGTGGCTAGAGTTATGGTTGTACCGTAAGTTAATGAAGCAAAGTTCCATGGAAGGTTGATGCTGGTTTTTACAGTTTTATAAGGTGAGTGAAGATAAGGGAGTTTATGGTTGTTTATGGTATGAGTTTGCTGGTGAAAAGCAAGACATGGAAAACCACAAATGGAGGAAAACACAGATCAAAGGATTCCAAAATATGAGAGTTAAACTGTGTGGAAAGCATGCATGGTGTTAAATATGAGAGTTAATTAATTGATCAGTATACTGAGTTAAATATGATTTTAATCTATTAATTGTAGGGGCGACTTGATAATAAACTTGAATAAAATAATAATCATCTATTGTTAAATGTTGTAGTGGTGAGTAGCTAATGCTTGCAACCAAAATGGCTTGTGTTCCAATTTTGGAATATTTTTACCGAATTTTAATGAGCTTGATAAATATATACCACATCAAATTCCATGTGTATAAAAATATATTACACGACTAATTAAAAAATAAAATTTCACTTGGATTTAGAAACAACCCATCATTATTTTTTTATTAATTAAAAAATAAAATAAGTTCTTTTCTTTGATTTTCTATCACAACCACCCCATTATATATCCAATTGAAAAATAAATAAAATTTAAATAACTTAAATTTTTTTCTCTCCTTATTAATTGTTTTCTAAGAATATTCATTTATGTACAGTTCCATGCAAGTATTTCTCATGTAAAAAATGTCATAGATCTATTAAGTTTAAAAATTTGAATTAAACTAGTTTTTGTTAAGTGGAAATTTTATAGTTCAATATCATATAATTCATTTATATTCATTTATATTTATAAGGTAATAATAAATAATAAAAATTTTATATCATTGTGGGAAAATCTAAATTAATCTTATATAGTGTCAATTATTACCATTTCCTAGATGACAACAATTGTAGAAATGTCTATGATGCAATCTCAAATACTTATCTCTACTACAATTTAACAGATCACACAAAAACAAACTTATATGTAAAGAGTCCTCTGTTAGGCCATGTTTCAAATTGAGTGTGCAAGCAAGTTCAACTAAATAACATTTTAATTTGTCTTAAGCTCCTGATTATTCTTGTGCACATGCATATTGCCTTTCTTACAAGAAGGGTTTGGCAAAAGCCCAAAGATGTGTTGTTGGACCCAATCCACCAGCTCAGGATAAAGCACCTTAAAAGGAAACAGCACTTTGAGCCATGAAGGATTTGTCACATACATATCTCCCCTACATGCACTTTTCACTATGTCTTTGGCACATTCATCTGCTGACCCCAATGGAATTATTCTCAAACTAGGCTGCAATAATTCAAATGAATTATAACATATGGTAGAGTAAAGTGGATTGGTTGAGGTTTGAATTAAAGGAGGTGTAATATTATGCGGAAACAAATTTACCAACCTCATCTTCATAAGCCTTAGATGCTAGTTTTGTTTTAACAAAACCGGGAGTGACGATTGTTATGCCAATACACCAACCAAGTTCAATTCTTAGAGTCTCGAAAAAACTTATTACCGCTGCCTTACTAGCCTGATACCATTAAATGTAAAAAAAATTACAAGAATGCATCACAATCATGTAAACAAAAGTTAAACATTATTTAAAATATGACAATCATGATTAACTAACTGTATAAAATAATTGATGTTTAATCTTACGTTATAGATACTTAATCTTGGAAGAGGGAACCATCCACAACCTGAAGCAATCACCACTATCCTTCCTTTACTTTTTTTGAGATGTGGGATTGCATGTAAAGTCCCATGAACTGCTCCCCAGAAATTTATATCCTATGAATTAAACGTATAAATAATGATAGAGATTTACTGTTCATTATATATTATTGTCGATGTGAAATTTATATACAAAGTATTTTTTTTTTTTTCAAAATAATAGCTTACTATAATTGAAGTGTATTTAATTAAATTAGAGCAATCTTCTATCAACATTGGAATTCCACCAGTTCCTGCGTTATTTACCAGATGATCCACTGCATGAAACACATGAAAATTACATAAATTCCATACTTTATGTCATAATTAGACCGAAAAGTAAGTAAAATCAAATTGAAATTATTTTATAATTTATTTGTAAATAAAAATTAATTAATAACTTCAGTAACAAGCCACATACGCTGTCCAAAGTGGTCTATTGTTTCATCAACAAATTGTTTACTGGCTTGAACATCAGAAACATCTGCACCAATAACAATAACATCAGGAGAACCAAGAGATCTTGCCATATCAGACACTGCTACTAAATTCTCCTCTCGAATGTCAACAAGGGACAGCCTTGCTCCTCGTCTAGCATATTCATAAGCTATTTGCTTTTTAATAAAGTAACAAACAAGGTTTTATTAGCAACATAAAAAATATTAACATTGATAATGAAATTTATTAGTATAAGTATATCATATGTACCTCTCCAATTCCTGAGGCTGCTCCTGTGATTAGTACAACTTTTCTTGCCATGTTTTCTTTGTACACCAACTTTTTTACATGAAGAAGCAATTTGAAGAAAATATAAGGTAGCATGATGACAGGGAGTGTAATCAATGACAATGGAGGCAATGCTACATTGAGTATGTTGCAAAATATACTCATTGTTTTAGGAGTTCTAATGTCACAACTTCCTAAGTTAGAGTAGAAGACGTGTCTATTAATATATTTGGTTATTATAATTTTGTAGCAATCATTATATATCAAGATTTTTATTTTTTCCGTCTTATATTGAGTGATATATTTAAAATAAAATAATATTATAAATTGAATGAATTATTTTAATTTTTAATATATTTTTTCAATTTTATTTTTTAATTAATTAAATTTTTAGCATTTTCAATCGATACATGATTATGAATACTATAATACTCCTTTTTGTATTTAATATAAGAAAAAAATTATTTTTTAGATTCACCGAAGAATCAATAGTCCAGATACATTGATTCGTTAATGAATTTAAAAAATAATTTTTTTCTTATATTAAAAACCAGACATAGTATTATTATAAAAATATTATTTTTTCTTACTTTTCTTTATTATTTTTAATATTGATTAATTTTTATTATTTATAACATATATTGAGGATATTATAATAAAAATATTATTCTAATTTTATTCATTTTTTAAATATTTATGACATCACGTGACAGGTTGAACATTATAGAACGGATGGAGCAATAAATATGAATTGATTATTTATTGTACATCTAATGGCCTTGAATTAATATGTGATGTGAGTTTGATAGGATTATAGAGGGTGGTTGGATATGATTGAATATATAATTATGGCCAAATCTGAAGAGTAAAAAGTAGGTGGCATAAGGAACGGTAACAAATAAAGAGAAAATATATCTTCACATGCGTATTTGTACACTTACACCCAAAATATTATTTACTATACTTAAAAGTATTTTTATTATTATTTTAATATTTTAATATATTATTGTAGTTAATGAAATATTATAACTTGGATAATAAAATTTTAAGTTTGTTGAATACATTTATTATTAATATCAGTATATGATTAATACTATCTATTTTATTGGTTAATAAAGTATTAAAAATTGTTAATAAATTATAAGTGAAATAATTGGTTAATAATGTACACTTTTGTGATTAATACAATTTTGAAGTTGGTTAGTGACACAACCATATATTTATGTTATAAAATAAATTTAAAAATAAATTTAAAAATAAATGAATATTTTTTAAAAATAAAATTATTTTAATAAAAATACAATGTTCACTGTATAAATACGTTGAACAATATATATAATGTTAGTATTGGTGTCAAATCTGTTAGAATGTGTATGATTCAAGTTCGAATGTGTCGAACTAGTTGTAGTGTTGTGTGCTAATCGAACTAACTTATGTGTGTTGGTCGAATTAGTAAGGTTGTCGAAGTTACTCTGATGTATGCTAGAGTGTGTCGAATTCTTTGGGCCTTTGTATGTTTTGGGTCTTAGTTTAGTTTACACTATTGGGCTAAGAAATGTGTCTATATAAAGAGCATTTCTTTTTAATCATAAAAGAACATATTACAATCATTTTCTTCTTAATTCCCTTAATCTTCTTCTTCTTCTTCACAAATCTATTTTTCTATCCTCTGTTCCAACAAATTGGTATCAAGGAGCTCGGTTGCGATTCAGAGCGAATCTAATGGAAAACGGAACAACAACGTCGACACAGATTCCAACAAATCTACCAGTTTTCAAAGGAGAAAACTATCAACGATGGGTTGCACAGATGAAGGTCATTTTCAGATTTCAAGATGTTGTTGAAATCTTGAATGATGGTGTATTGGAGTTGGAAGTAAATGCGACGGAAGCCTAGAAAGCCGCTCACAAAGATCAGAGGAAGAAAGATTGTAAAGCATTATTCTTGATTCATCAGTGTGCAGATTCTGATGTATTTAAGAAGATAATTGAAGAAGAGTCAGCGAAAGAAGCTTGGGACAAGTTAAAGAACTTGTATGGAGGAGGAGAGAAATTGAAGAAGGTGAAGTTGCAGACGCTGAGAAAGAAATACGAGATGATGCACATGAAGGATGATGAATCGATTTCTGCATACTTCTCAAGGATTGTGACATTGACGAATCAAATGAAAGCATGTGGAGAAACGATCACTGATTTGCAGAAAATAGAAAAGGTATTGAGATCTTTAACTGCAGATTTTGACTATATTGTTGTGACAATTGAAGAGGCCAAGACTCTATCTGAGATGAAGTTAGAAGAACTTCAAGCTTCATTGGAGGCTCATGAGATGAGATTGAAGCAAAGAAACACATAAAGAGAAAATGTGGCTGAGCAAGCATTGCAATCAAGATTGAGCAAGAAAGCTGGAAAATTGAAGTTTCGAAAGTATCTTGCAGATGATGAGAAGTCAAGCAAGAGTTCTGATTCGAGCAAAAAAGGTGTGAGCAACAAGTATTCTAGGAAGAAAGTTGACAGGAAAGAGAAGTAATGCTACAATTGTCAAGGTTTTGGTCACTAAGCTCGAGACTGTCGAAGGAGGAAAGTAGAAAGGGCGAAAGAAAGTGATGAAGCTCAATATGCACGTGTAGGAGACATTGACTCAGATGATGTGCTAATGATGGTAAACTCTCAGTCAAACACTGAGAAAACCAACATGTGGTATCTGGATTCAGGATGTAGCAACCATATGACTGACAACAAAAATTGGTTCACCAAGTTAGATGAGTTAGTAAAAAGGGTGATAAAGTTTGCTGATGGAAGACACATCAATTCTGGAGGCAAATGAGATATTTCGATTGTCATAAAGGATGGCGGAAAATCTATTATCACTGAGGTATTGTATGTACCTACTATGACAAGTAATTTGATAAGTGTAGGTCAATTACTTGCAAAAGGTTTCAAGATGAAGCTTAAAAGGAATGAGATAAAAGTCTATAGAGCTGATGGGAGACTAATCATGAAAGCACCATTGGCAGAAAACAAGATGTTCAAAGTCGAACTTAACACATCAGATCATAAATGTCTTGCTTCGACTGCGGAAGAAGAAAAGAACTGGCTATGGCACCACAGGTATGGACATCTAAACTTCAGAAGTTTATGCATGCTCAATCAGAAGAGGATGGTGGTTGGTTTGCCTTATGTGAAGGAACCAAAGCAAGTATGTGAGGAATGTTGTAAAGCTAAGCAGGAAAGAAAGACAGTCAAACTTGACTTGCCCATGAAGTCCAAGCGCAAGTTGGAGCTAGTTCACTCTGATGTGTATGGACCATTTGAAGTGAAGTCAAATGGAGGCAACATGTATTTCCTTACTTTTGTTGATGAATTCACCAGACATATATGGATTTATATCATTGAAAGGAAGAGTGAGGTATTCACACAATTCAAGAAGTTCAAATTGCACGCTGAAAAAACAAAGTGGCTAAAAATTGAATAAGTTAAGAATTGATGGTGGTGGTGAATACACATCTGTTAAATTTGCCAAATTCTGTAATGAGAAAGGTATAGAGCATGAGATCATTGCACCCTATACACCACAACACAATGGCATAGCTGAAAGGAAAAACAAAAGTATACTGAACATGACGAGAAGTATGTTGAAAGCTAAAGATATGCCTAAGAGAATTTGGGCTGAAGCAGCTTCGACAACAGTATACATTCTAAACAGGTGTCCAACAAAGAAGATAGTTGGAAAAACACCTCATGAGGCTTGGACAGGATCGAAGCCAAGTTTGAGTCATTTTAGAGTTTTTGGATCAATGTGCTTCAGGCATGTACCTGAACAATTGAGAAGAAAACTAGATGATCAAAGTGAAGCGATGGTTCTCATAGGTTATCATTCGAATGGTGTGTACAAGCTGTATTCGCCAATCAAAAATAAACTAGTAATTCGTAGAGATGTTCGTGTCGACAAAAGCAAAGGTTGGGACTGGAGTCGATGTTCAACACAAGAATCAGACAGTGTTATAACTATGTTCGAAGTAGATCCACAGGATGAGCCCTCAAATAGTCTAAGTGAACAAGGCAACACTTTAACTAGTCGAAATAAAGAACCACCTGAACAAAGTGAAAGGAGGTCGACAAGAACAAAAACTGAATCAACAAGGCTAGCGGGGTATGAAATATTTCCAGATCAAGTAATTGATGATGATGGTGATTTAGTTGAAGAAGCCATGATGATGGATGAAGCAGAACCAATCGATTTGAATGAAGCAATGAGTAATTCGAATTGGTGCGAAGCCATGAAAGAAGAGCTCAGAGACATTGAGAAGAACAAGACTTGGGAGCTTGTCGAAAGAACGAATAAGAAGCCAATTGATGTAAAGTGGATATACAAGGTGAAACGAAGGCCAAATGGAGAAATTGCTAAGTATAAAGCAAGGCTGGTGGATAGAGGTTTTCTACAAAAGCCTGGAATAGACTTCGACGAAGTATATGCACCGGTTGCTAGGCTGGAAACAATTCGAATAGTTGTTTCGACAGCAGCATACAGGGGATGGAAGATGCATCAACTAGATGTAAAGTCAGCATTCCTGAATGGTCCATTGGAAAAATAATTCTATGTCACTCAACCACCAGGATTCGACGTCAAAGGACAGGAGTCGAAGGTGTACAAATTACGGAAGGCTCTCTATGGTTTGAAGCAAGCTCCTCGAGCTTGGAATAAGAGAATAGATAGCTTCCTGATCGAAGCAGGTTTCATAAAATGTGTCTCTGAACATGGATTGTATGTAAAATATGTCGACAGTGTCAGTCGAATCATTTTATGCCTCTATGTAGATGACTTACTTATTACTGGAGATGATGAATTTGAGATGGTAAAGGTCAAGTCGAAGCTAATGCAAGAATTCGAAATGTCTGATTTAGGGAATCTCTCATATTTCCTAGGGATGGAATTCAAAAATACTGAAGAAGGAGTATTCTTGCATCAGACTAACTATGCTCAAGATATTTTGAAAAAATTCAACATGAGCAACTGTAACGAAGTTGTCACTCTGTTAGACACATGAGCAAAGCTGAAAAAGGAATCGAATGATGAGTTTGTAAACTCGACATTGTACAAACAAATTATTGGATCCTTGAGATATCTTTGCAATACAAGACCAAATATTTGCCAAAGTGTGGGATTGTTGAGCAAATTTATGGAGAAACCTCAAGAATGTCATCTCATTGCAGTAAAGAGGTTGCTGAGATACATAAAGGGAACTGTCGACCATGGCGTGTTGTTTCCCAAGAAGTCGAAGAACAACACAAGCGTCGAAGTTCATGGATACACTAATTCAGATTTCAGTGGAGATCAAGACGGAAAAAAAGCACTACAGGCTATATTTTTATCATCGAAGGTGCTCCAATCTCTTGGAGCTCGAAGAAACAAAGCATTGTGGCTTTTTCATCTTGTGAAGCAGAATATGTAGCTACATCATATACAGCATGCCAAGCAGCATAGATTGAAATGTTACTTGAAGAACTCAAGATAACGGAACCTAAGAAGATAAAGCTATTTGTTGACAATAAATCAGCAATTAACCTAGCAAATCATCCAGTGTGCCACAATCGAAGTAAACACATTTAAAGAAGGTATCCTTTTTTGAGAGATCAAGTCAACAAAGGGAAGGTCAAAATAAGGTACTGTAAGACTGAAGTTCAACTAGCTGACATATTCACCAAACCTCTGAAGAAAGTCATATTCGAAGAGTTGAAAAGAAGCATCGGGATGTGAAGTCTCGAGAACATGAATTAAGGGGGTGTGTTAGAATATGTATAATTCAAGTTCGAATGTGTCGAACTAGTGTGTCTAACTAGTTGTAGTGTCGTGTGCTAATCGAACTAGCCTATGTGTGCTGGTCGAATTAGTAAGGCTGTCGAAGTTACTCTGATGTATGCTAGAGTGTGTTGAATTCTTTGGGCCTTTGTATGTTTTGGGCCTTAGTTTAGTTTACACTATTGGGCTTAAGAAATGTGTCTATATAAGGAGCATTTCTTTGTAATATAAAAGAACATATTACAATCATTCTCTTCTCAATTCCCTTAATCTTCTTCTTCTTCACAAATCTATTTTTCTATCCTCTGTTCTAACAAAATCAACATAGCAATGCTCATAATGTAATTTAAAGTGGAATCCTCTCCTCTCACATTTGAATTTTAGATTTAAATAATTTAATATTAATTCGGCAAAATAAATTTTTAGACGTAGATCCTCTTTTTCATTTTTCTTTCCTTTGTCTTCATTCTCTATCTCTCTTAATTTCACTCTCATTCATCATTAAAAAATAAAAATAATTAAGAGAGAGAATAAAATTAAGAGAAAAATAGAAATGATGGAAAAGAAAAAGAAAAATAAAGGATAAAATCCAAAGTGACAATTTATTTTTTAATTTTTTTAGAATATTACTATCTCCGATTTTTAATGTAAGAAAAAGTTAACTTTTTAAAATCATTGAAAAATAAATATATTTGAACTATATATAATTCAAATATATTAATTTTTTATTAAACCTAAAAAGTTAACGTTTTCTTATATTAAAAATCAAATGAAGTAATTGTTTAAGTTTTTGGTATTGGTATACCTACTATGGTTTGTTTAAGTTTTTGGTATTGGTATACCTACTATGGTTTATTTTCAATGTTAAAGTAGATTTAAAGATCAAAAGATGCTTTAGGAATTTTGTTTAATAATTCATAATTATACTCAAAAGAAAAGAGTGCAAGGTGAAGCAACTCGATTTTCAAAAATCTTTTAATTCTCGAAAATATAGTGAAATCGCCACCTAATTTTATTTGTTCTAAAAAGAACGGGAAAATATAGATAAAACCCCAAACAAGCGGATAAGGCGGTCTACGTGACCAAAAAAAGTGGGATCGGGAGTCGGTTATGTAAGGGGAAGGTATTAGCACCCCTTACATCCATCGTACTCGATGGGACCCATTTAATTCTACACTTTTGTGTGTGTGTGTTTACTAAGTTATAGATGCTAAAAGAAAACAAAATTTGTTTATTATTATTTTGAGTTTGACACGGTTTCAGAACCGCGTGCCTACATATTCCCTCGTGCAATGGGAAAGTCAAAACTCTGTAGTTCCTCTTAAAAAGGTTTTAAGTTTGTTGTTTTGATTTTATAAGAAAAAAATCGTGTATTTAGACATTTCAAATACTTTGAACTAGGACTTGTTTTGTTTGTTTGAAAATCTTAAGTCCTCGTTCGTATTTGAAACGACTATTACACCCTCTTTATCCGAAAAGAGTTTTTTTATGATCGCGTATGAGCGAGAAAAAGATTTGAGTGAGTTGAATTGTTTTTTATGCGGATGAAAAAGTACCGAACAACGAGGCTAGCGTCTCACGATTCAAATACTAGAAACCCGAGGAACGAAAGTTCGCCCAAGTCGTCTATCATCCAAAAAATGTTTTCTTGAGAAAAAAGTGAAGTGAAACGAGTTCACATTATTTAAGAGTCTTTAAGCCACAGGTCTAGCGTCCAACGACTTAAAGACTAAAGTTTGTTTGGGGGACAAGTTTTTAAGCAACTGGTCTAGCGTCCAACGACTTAAAAACTTGTACTTTATCATGGGAAAGATTTTGAAAAGGCACTCGACGTTGGATCGAGGTTCGAAACTTTAATTGCGAAAGTGTTTTTTGAGATGCGAGTTATGGTTAATTGAGCATATGGTCCTAAGGTGCGATAATGGAAAAGAACAAACAATTGCATATAAGCATTAAATAAAGCAAGTAAATAAATTAAAAGCCCATACAAGGTGGCTTAAACAATCTATTGTGTAGGTGCATGCACGAAATAAATTCAATCGACTAATTAAACGAAACTTAATCAAGTAATTAGTCTAAATAAAATTAATTAGGTAAACTAATTAATTTTAAATAACCTAATTAGATAATTAAATAATGTTTAACTAATCAATTAAAGTTTCATTGTAAGCCCAAGAGTAAGCGTGGTGTGTGCGCAAATGTGTGGCCGTTGGGACGCTTCAAAGCTTTGTCCACTCAGGGTGATCAAAAAAAATTGCTCGCACGAGTATTAGTTTGAAAATATTTTTGGTTGTGCTTTGTGAATAATAAATAAATAATGCAATAAAGATTATCTACTAATTATTACAACAAGTGGGGAATGGGGGTACAATTTTACAAATGGGGATAATATAGGAAAAAAGAAAAAATGCTAAAATTTCCTAATAATAAAAAAATAATGCCTAACTAATATTAAAATTATTTTTGGTATTTTTGGGTATTAATAATTTTAATGATTAAAATATAATAATTGTAAATTTTTTAAAAATAGAAAAATAATATTAGTTGGTAACAACAATAATAATAGTTACTAATAATAAGAATAATGGTTAGTAATAACAAATATTTATAGTAATAATAATAAATAATAGTAATAAAAAACATAGTAGTAATAATAATATTAATAATACTAATAACAGTTAGTAAAAATAAAAATAAAAAGTAATAATAATAAATATTAGTAACAGTTATTAAGTTAATAGTAATATTAGTTATAATAATATATACTAATCCTATTAAACGAAATTAAGTTAAAAATTGGAAAGTGAAGCAACAATACCCAATTACCCACACTCCTCTCCTCCTTACGATATTTCAGAAGGCAGAAACCCATCTTCTCTCTCGATAGTTATAGATTGCTTGCATGTTTGGTCCGATTTGAGTTCCATCGACTCTGGTCCGATTTGTTTCGATTTTGGACCCTGGCTCTCCGATTCTTCGTTGGTTTGCGATCGATGTTGGCTCGCGATTCCGTTCCGTCGATCGTCCCTGTCGCGATCTCCTTCTCCGCTCTCTCTCACCGTCGATCCTGTCTTCTCTTTCACCGATCAAAATCCTCCAAACGCGATTCCGGCGAGTGGCCTTGGAGACGCGTCAATGGCGGAGGCTGGCCTTCTGACCTTGTCCGGGTGAGTTTGTTCCTATAAAACTTCTTTTCCTCTCTTCTTTCTCTCTGAAGGGTACGTGTTTAGGGAGATGATGATGACTTAGAGTGTTAGGGTTTGGCTGTTTTGACTGCTTCAGTTTGCACTGTTACCGTGTCGTTATGAATGAGAGGGTTTTTGAACTGATAGTGTCTTGTGTTCTTGCTTTTTTGAACTGTCTTGAACAGATACTACCTTCATCTCCTTAGAACAGATACCGTGTTAACTTTCCTTTTTTTGGAATCCATTTTTGGGACTTTGTTTGTGGTATCTTGAAAGTTTTTGAAACCGGGTTGGAATTGGTTTGGAATAGATGCTACGATGTTTTCTGCTGGCTTTTTCTGGTTGAGAATAGGTTGTATTTGGTTTTGGTTGTTGGTCTGTTACGATTTTCTTCGTGAATGGCCCTGGGGTTTGTATTTTTTGGGATAGATACCATGCTCTCTCTTTTCAATGGTTTTTGTTTTTGAACTCATCCCCCTTGAACTGATACTATGCTGGTATATTAAGAACAGATGCACACTTTTCTTTTGGTTTTTCTGCTTTTCTTGTCTTAAGAACAGACCCTGCTTTTTGAACAGATGCTCTGTTTACTCTTTCTCTGATTGGTATTGGCTTTCTGTATGGTCAAACATCATATGCTGGTTATCCTTTCCCTTCTGCTTTCCTTGTCCCTGTTGCTTGCACTGGTTGCTATAACATTGTCTTTGTCGCTTTCGGTTTACTTGCTTTTGGTCTGATAACTTTGCATTTTGTTTTGTTTGCACTTGTCTGATAACCATAGTGCGGTTTGCTTCATACATTACTCTTGTCTGCGCCTCTTGATAACCATCTTTGTTAGCCATAATTGTCTTCTTGCCCTTCTCCTTTTGTGAACTAAATTTGTTTTATGATTTGCAATTAGGAAAAGAGACAACGACCATGATTAATCTGCAGATTATGAGGCATTGAACATGATTAAACCCTCTAACCTGATTCCTTGACACATACCCTAATGATGAGATTGAGAGAGGATAAATGTTCTTTTAATTTCTTGCTTAAAATTCATATCATTATGACTTATGCTAATCGCTTCTTCTTCTTTATTTTTCATGAATGATGGCAATCTATGGCAAAGCTAAAGCAGCTTGAGATTGGAAGATGGAAGCAT
The DNA here is from genome assembly GCA_021764765.1 of Vicia sativa. NCBI lineage: Eukaryota > Viridiplantae > Streptophyta > Magnoliopsida > Fabales > Fabaceae > Vicia > Vicia sativa. The sequence continues at coordinate 26,475,530 of CM038795.1, read as the reverse complement.
CGGAGATGAAGGGCAAAGGAATACAAGAGATGAAGATCTTGTTAGCATAGGACTTCTGCTAGAAATTGTATTGTAACAACTTAGTTATAAGTTAGGACTTGGCTTAACATTTGCAATAATTCCTTTGGAAGCATGTAAGACTTTTTACCAAACGTGTGAACTTTGTAGATTTTGAAACAATGTGAGTTCAATTTGGAATTTGTACACCCGTGAAATGTCAATACAATTGGAATCTTGTAATTCAAACTTGACGAATCTTGAATAAAAATCCAAACTTGTACACTATATTTTGAATAGTTATCTTGAATAAAAATAACATCCAAACGAATATTGCACATTAACGGTGATTCTATGTCTTATTTCCAAACCAACCTTGGTAACAATTGGATAGAAAAATTAAATTATCTTGAACTTCTAATTCCCAAATATTTTCAAAACGTTAAGTACCTGAACGTTTCTAAATACTTTAAAAATAATGGAATAACGGGAAAAACAACTTGATTAACAAAACTCAACTTGTCTTTAATTCATGAGATCTCAACTAAATTTTCCAATTTTGCTTGAGTCGAATTCTTGAACAAAACCAAATGCGCACAATCTTCAATTCGCATTATTTCTCTCTTGGCCAAAATCCACTGCCAATGTCCTAGAGAAACAAAGTTCCAACTATCCTGCACTTTCCATGACCATCCACTCAAATCAAATCCTTCATCTTAGCCACAACTTAGATGGCCCAAAATACTAAACCTTCAAAGATGCACAGGAGATTGTTGATTCCAACCATTGTACTATAACTCATTTCAAACATGTGGAACTTCAATTATATACCGAGCCAAAAGGCGAGTTAACTTAGAACCAAGACATCAATAAATCCACATTTTTGACTCATACCATTGCAAGAAAAATCCAAGAAAAATTTATGACAGGAGGGTAAATTTTGGGGTGCGACAGTTGCCCCTATTCAATCATCTTAGACCTAGTAAGTGAGAAAGATTGACAACTTTCGAACGTACAAGGTGGAAGAGGATTGAATACTAGAGAACCCCGAAAATTTCCCCTACGCGGGAAAACAAAGCCACAAAAGAAAACATATAACAAATCTTGACTACGGAGCCAAGAAAACGCTTGAAGAGAAAACTTGCTAAGCATTAACGGAATGTTTTAACACAAAAGTACACGGTGAGAAATAACTAGGAGATTTCGACAACACTGGGGATAACTGTGTAACCGAAATGGGTTTGACAACACTTTTAATGAAAATGCTATGAGAAGAGAAACGAACTTCTCAAGCGAAAAGAAAAACAATATACTGAAAAATTGACATGAGTGAGAACTTAACAAAGAGTTCTCTGAAAACTAAGAATACCTGGAAACCTTAAACAATTGAAATGACATGATTGAGAACTTAACAAAGAGTTCTCTGATCTAAGGACTACCTGGAGACCTTAAACAAAATTGAAAAACGACACGATTGAGAACTTAACAAAGAGTTCCACGATTGACAAGGCGAGAACTTAACAAAGAGTTCTCGAACTAAGGACTACAGGAGACCTTAATAATTGAAATGACATGATTGAGAACTTAACAAAGAGTTCTCGATGGACAAGAATGAGAACTTAACAAAGAGTTCTCTGAACTAAGGACTACCTGGAGACCTTAAACAAAATTGAAAAACGACACGATTGAGAACTTAACAAAGAGTTCACGATTGACAAGAGAGAACTTAACAAAGAGTTCTCGAACTAAGGACTACAGGACCTTAAGCAATTGAAATGACATGATTGAGAACTTAACAAAGAGTTCTCTGATGGACAAGAATGAGAACTTAACAAAGAGTTCTCTGAACTAAGGACTACCTGGAGACCTTAAACAAAATTGAAATGACATGATTGAGAACTTAACAAAAAGTTCCCTGAAGACACGGTTGAGAACTTAACAAAGAGTTCCCTGATTGTTGATTGAGAACTTAACAAAGAGTTCTCTGAACTAAGGACTACCTGGAGACCTTAAACAGAATTGAAATGACATGATTGAGAACTTAACAAAGAGTTCTCTGATGGACAAGAATGAGAACTTAACAAAGAGTTCTCTGAACTAAGGACTACCTGGAGACCTTAAACAAAATTGAAATGACATGATTGAGAACTTAACAAAAAGTTCCCTGAAGACACGGTTGAGAACTTAACAAAGAGTTCCCTGATTGTTGATTGAGAACTTAACAAAGAGTTCCCTGAACTAAGGAATACCTGGAAACCTTAAACGAAATTTAAAAACGACAAGATTGAGAACTTAACAAAGAGTTCTCTGATTGACAAGACTGAGAACTTAACAAAGAGTTCTCTGATTGACTAGACTGAGAACTTAACAAAGAGTTCTCTGAACTAAGGACTACCTGGAGACCTTAAACAGAATTGAAATGACATGATTGAGAACTTAACAAAGAGTTCTCTGATGGACAAGAATGAGAACTTAACAAAGAGTTCTCTGAATGAATGGCTTAGAACAATATCGGAATTGTTGGTGTACGAGAGTACGAGGAGCCATGGCATGCTGAATGTCTTTGACCGTGTAACCTCCGAGTTACAAGCAGAACGAATTCAGTAGCGCACCCAAGAATACAATTCTCTGGGGATAAACATAACAATATCCAGCACACCGGCGTGATATAGATGTTTATGAAGTCGATAAATCTTGTTTCCGACATTTCTGCTGATGAGAGATCTTACTGAACATGTACGGACATGTTGAACAACTTCTGAGTTGACAAGATCTTCAATTTGTATGCAGATAGCTTTACCGTTGATAGAAGAATCAGATTCAGCCTATGGTGAAAAACTTCTAGGGTAATGAGCTTCAATTTGCTGACATTGTATGGACAATGCGTTGCAGCAAGTGGATATGTAGATCAACGTTTGAGTTGGAGAAATATCTTGAGATTTGAATAAACATCCCGCCGGGTGGATATTTATTTGTTGAGTAGTTGATGACTTACTGGGGAAATAAACGCACCAGAAGTTTGATGTAATTTTCGAGAACATTCGGAGGAGTAAATTGTGGAATTACGCGGTAAGGGAAGATTCTTGTCTGAAAGAAATCTTTGAAAATACCAAGAATAATGTTGTAGTAATCCTTTCTGAAGGAGACTCACTTGGGGAGTAAGATAAGCTTCGCTGGGGAAACTTCGTAAGAAAATCGACGTGGAAAATTCACTGGGGATTTCCGGTTGTATAATTTTTGTTGACATTAGAGTCCATTTGAAAGAGACAACTGTTTCTGGGGAAGAAATCTCGACTGGAGAAAACCTCAGTTGTTAAGATCCAAACAAGTGTGTAACTTGCTTGTAGAAAAAGAGGATAACTTGTCGTTTGAGAACTAATCCTTCAATCTGATCCTTACGAGGATAATTGCGGTTTCAGTTGAAAAACCTGCAAAACAAATAACCGAAGCTAATGCATGGGTATGATATGCATGATATGATTTTTTTCTAATGCAAATGATGCATGATTTCACATCTTGTTGAGAAGATATCATCGGGGAATCAATTGAGCGATCTTGTTGTCATAAGAGTTCACTGGGGATGATTGATCACTTCTCTGGGGAAGAGACTTCATTGGAGAATTGACACTATTGTCGATTGTCTGTCACCCAAGCGTTCTTCTTGCACTGAGGAGAAGAACTAAGTTGTCATTTGAGAAAAGTCTCCTGCTTGTAATGGTGTACTTCAAAAGAAAACTCTATAAAGAAGTTCTATTTGATACAAGAGTTCGCTTGGGGAAACCCAATCACTCTGGAATAGATTCGATTTGAGAATCATCATCGCTGTAGACCAATTATGGTCGAACCGTCAAACTTGTGATCGAAAGAACTAAATTTGTCATTCAAAATAGTCTTCAAATTATGATTCTGCTGAGAAGAATCACTAGCAGATTTTGAAACATCCCAAGTCCTGGCTGAGGTTTATGAATGAATGTGCTATGTAGTATATGATATGAATGCATGAATGAATGCATGAATATACTGGTTAATGCACTGGCTATCAAACTGAATCCTCGACACCGTTAGTCCGGAGGATAGAAGAACATGGCACAATAAGATGATTGACCAAGCTCCAAAGGTTGAATTGCCGCTGGAAGGGCTGCAATGCTAATTCTTGTAGAAAGAAGAATAGCAAACTTCTGAGTTGATCAGATAATGATGATTAGAGGCGTGCCCCATGCGTGGGAATGCAGCTACATTAGATTTTGCACTTCAGAATCTCAGTATGCCCCGGTCTGGTAGACCTTCTAAAAAAATCTTTCCCGAAAAGGAGTGCCCCGACATCCTATGTTCTGACGCAACACTTTACTGATTATCAGTATTTCAAAGGAACTGGATATTCTGATATGGGAATATCATGCCTCGATAGGAGCTTTGGAGGTATTTCTGCACCTCAAAATAACCTCCTTAGATTTATTGAACCTTAGAGTGGCAGACTTTACATAGATGGACGACATGCCCCAGGATAAACATTGGAGAGACTCCAACGTCTCGAAGTAGTTGCTTCAGATGAACCTTTTCAGCAAGCTTGCTTTAGAATGAATCTTGAAGGGACTTCTACGTCTCGAGTAATTGCTTCAGGCTGATTGATTCTTGAACGAACACTTGCTCCAATTAAGAGGGTTTCGAAGTAACTACTTCAGATCAACAACATGTGAGCCACTAACTTGATGGAATGAAAGCTCTCTTTTTTAGAAGGCTTCAATGTGTCGAAGTTTTTGCCTCGGATTGATTGGAACTGAACGATTAATTCGAAATGCCCCTATGTAAACAGCCTTAGAGAGACTCCCATGTCTCGAAGTGATTGCTTCAAGTTGACTGAAACATGGAACGACAATTGTCCCAGGCTAACTACTCTTTTGGGAAAGACATGCTCAAAGGAGTCCTTAGACGTCCTGCCCCTTGATACCAATAACCGCTAACTCAACAAAAAAAATCGAGTTTCTTCTTCTTTGGACAAAGTTAAACTCTTCACTGATGTTCATTATGAGAACTTCTTCAACGTCAAACAATTGTTTTACATGTAGAAGAATGTCTGTTGTGACAATTATAATGCAACATTTATGCGTCTTGAAGTTTTGAAAAACATTGTGATTTTTTGTGAGTGAAACACTTTTAGGGTGCAACGTTGAAAACTTCTTTTTTGAAAGATAAGACGAGCATACGATACCAACACAGATAGTTAACACACACTGTAGGAGTCAGGTAAACGCGATCTCTTCGTTATATGTTTTTGAATTAACCCATGCTTCAATTAGGACTTTTGAGGGTTGGGCATGGTGCAGTTCACGGTTTTTAGAAAAAGGATTTTAGGCTCAAAATATTTGGTGCCCGCCCATTCTCCATGATGTTCTTCGGTCCTAAGTTCAACTATCCTGATACGAGCACTCATCTCTCGAGAGGCGTTATGATGGTTGAGGAACCAATATGCGGTTTCTTGGACACCACAGACACCCACCTTGTCTTTTGGTACTTGACCACACAACTTGTTCTTTGTTGAGAATCCTTTGCATTTCGGGATCTTACCTGACTTTTGCCTAAGCGACTTATTACTAAGTTCCGACTTAGCGGGCTTTTTGTCTTTTTCTATTCATATTTTTTTTGCAAGTCGTGGATCCATGCACAACCTTTGATTTGTTAAAAGTGATGGTGACCTGGGTCCTTAGGTAGATGAGGGCATTGCGGTGTCGTCATCTGTTAACCTTTCTGATGTGCGAGAGATACCCAACATGGTATCATTCTCCTTTGATGCATATTATTGATAGATGGAGGTCGACTACTGTGGTTTTGACCTTTCTCAACCTTTTGAAGGATAGCCATTGTTGTATCCTTAAATGCACACTCTCTTGATGAGTTATGAACGCTCGATCAGAATAACTGAACACTACCCGCCCACAGGGTAAAAATGATGAGGGTTTTTTCTGAACAGAAAGGAAACTCCTACTTCAAGGCTCAAAGGGGTTAACGATGGTTTATCTCCCTTATAACTCCGGTGTTTGGGAATTTGAAACAAGGCCTGTACATCATTAGCAGGGTTCTACTCAAAATCACATGATTAGAGACCTGGCGTTTTTTCAATTATCGTCGTCCTCCCTCCAATCTTTGCCTAGGCGAAAGGATTGGTAACGTTGGTATCAAAATGCTCGCAAATCAATTTAAAGAGTGATAACGAATGGATTGAGTGACAACGAATGAATTACTTCAAGACAAACATACTCATTGCATTAAGATGAAAACAAACAAGTTTCTACATGCAAACAAAGTTTAAACAATTAAACAAGATACACATGAAAATGCAGTAAAGAAATAAAAGACTGTCGTTGTTGAGGAGACTTGAGCTCTGTCTTGACTTGTTGATTCAAATGAATTTCTGCGATCTTGGTGCTCACTTGAGTACGGGGTTGCCATTCACAAACAAATTTCCTCCTTGAAGAGTCAAGTACTTCTGGTCAATCAACTGTTGAACTTTGGCTTTGTAGGCGTTGCAGTCCTCTGTTGAGTGGCCTACTGTTCCATCATAGTATCCACATCGCGCGTTATGATCATATCGTGACGGGAATGACTTTGGTGGCTCAAGAAATTTGGGAACCACCAATGAACTTTGAACCAGATACGGCAGCAGTTGACTGTAGGTGACGGGAATTGGATCAAGAGGAGCATTCCTTCTTTCTAAATTATTCCGAGGCACAGTTTGATTTTGAGAGTTCTGACTTTGAGGAAGATCAAACAAAAGTTGTTGATGCAAAGACTTGAAAGATGGTAATGGAGGGTAATGAGTTGGTGTTGCAACTGATTTCCCCTTGCTAGAACTTGAGATATCTTTGCTGAAGGTTACCACCTTTTCTGAAGTGAACATCTGGTCTACTTCATCACTACTCTTCAAAATCTCAACTTCCTTTTGGCAAGCAATTGTCCCAATGAGTTTTGGAAGTTCCTCAAAATTGCTATGATTAGACCTTGCAAGCAAAATGTCTAGGCTCGATCCATTTTGTTTGAAAAACAGAATCTTATCATCAATTAGCTCTTGAACTGTTCATTTGAAGGCCGAACAATTCTCAGTTTCGTGTCCCACAGAGTTAGCATGAAAAGCACATTTAGCTTTCTCATCGAACCAAGCTTTAGCAGCTCCTGGTACTGGCTTCAACTCCCTTGGTATCACAACACCACTCTGAATCAAGTAAGGCAATAGTTGAGAATACGACATCGGGATCGTTGAATATCTGTGAGCATATCGGCGATAATGCGGATTCTGTGATTTGGATCCTTCTTCTTCGATCGGGGAGCAAGCAATTGCTGTTGTCGAGGAATCTTCGAAGGTGAAGGTCGAGGATGATACTCAGTAGGGGAAATTCGAACAGGAGAGTTCGCCACATGTGGATGTCCTTGACCCATGGAGACATCAGATGATAGAGCAGCAACCAAACTTGCGGAGATTGGTGTGGTGTTGCATTCTCTTTTCAACACAACTTGCAAGAGATCCAAGACCAGACTCATCTGACTTTTCAAGTGCTTAACTTCCGCCTTCAATAGTTCCTGACCACGCTGAAGCTCGTCTATAGTCCTCTGAGACATCCTTGGAGTTTTGAACGTGCGTCGAGTAGACAGTTTGATATCTCTGGATAGAAGAAATGAAATGAGCTTTCTTTTTTTTTTCTTGATGAAAATGAAATGCGTGATAATGCATGAAGGAATGCAAATGTAATGTAATGGTAATGCATTTAACAATGCAACATGTAATACATGTAAGAATGCCATATGATAGTGATACATGTAAGAATGCAATGATGTAATGCATGTAAGAATGCAATGTGATGCGATACATATCGATGTTATCGCAAAATCACGAGTAAAGTTAAATAGCACAAGGGTTTAAAAGGACGGTCGGACATGGTTTGACGTCTACCCTAATTCTCCAAACAAGGTTGGTTCTAGTGTTTTATGCTAAATGCCTCTGGAGTCTCGGATCCCTTTTAGAAATATTATCACCAGCGATCGGACTACGTGAGGATAATACTTCAAAAGTATACTCAAGCGGCTCTTAACTCAAAATCCTTTGGCGGTCGGTTTAGTTTGGACATCCTAATACTTAGAGTTATAGGCCCTTTGTCCAAGAATTATCATCCCGCACTATTGTACGGTGCAATAACTCCCTTAAAAAGACCAACTCTAAGTCGTGGTCTTCACGTCGATCCAAAGAACACGGATGTCCAATGGACCTAAGCTACTCAACCACTCTAAACTTATGTTTCCTAGAAGCCTGGGTATTGGGCTTATCTATGAACCATAACCAAACAATGCCCCAATATCAAAATATATCAACAGGATATAAAGAAATAATAGGCAATGAATAATAAACACACAAGCGAAGAATTAAATTAGGGTTGACTCGCTTTAAAAAGTGTCCCCAGTGAAGTCGCCAACTGAAGCAACTCGATTTTCAAAAATCTTTTAATTCTCGAAAATATAGTGAAATCGCCACCTAATTTTATTTGTTCTAAAAAGAACGGGAAAATATAGATAAAACCCCAAACAAGCGGATAAGGCGGTCTACGTGACCAAAAAAAGTGGGATCGGGAGTCGGTTATGTAAGGGGAAGGTATTAGCACCCCTTACATCCATCGTACTCGATGGGACCCATTTAATTCTACACTTTTGTGTGTGTGTGTTTACTAAGTTATAGATGCTAAAAGAAAACAAAATTTGTTTATTATTATTTTGAGTTTGACACGGTTTCAGAACCGCGTGCCTACATATTCCCTCGTGCAATGGGAAAGTCAAAACTCTGTAGTTCCTCTTAAAAAGGTTTTAAGTTTGTTGTTTTGATTTTATAAGAAAAAAATCGTGTATTTAGACATTTCAAATACTTTGAACTAGGACTTGTTTTGTTTGTTTGAAAATCTTAAGTCCTCGTTCGTATTTGAAACGACTATTACACCCTCTTTATCCGAAAAGAGTTTTTTTATGATCGCGTATGAGCGAGAAAAAGATTTGAGTGAGTTGAATTGTTTTTTATGCGGATGAAAAAGTACCGAACAACGAGGCTAGCGTCTCACGATTCAAATACTAGAAACCCGAGGAACGAAAGTTCGCCCAAGTCGTCTATCATCCAAAAAATGTTTTCTTGAGAAAAAAGTGAAGTGAAACGAGTTCACATTATTTAAGAGTCTTTAAGCCACAGGTCTAGCGTCCAACGACTTAAAGACTAAAGTTTGTTTGGGGGACAAGTTTTTAAGCAACTGGTCTAGCGTCCAACGACTTAAAAACTTGTACTTTATCATGGGAAAGATTTTGAAAAGGCACTCGACGTTGGATCGAGGTTCGAAACTTTAATTGCGAAAGTGTTTTTTGAGATGCGAGTTATGGTTAATTGAGCATATGGTCCTAAGGTGCGATAATGGAAAAGAACAAACAATTGCATATAAGCATTAAATAAAGCAAGTAAATAAATTAAAAGCCCATACAAGGTGGCTTAAACAATCTATTGTGTAGGTGCATGCACGAAATAAATTCAATCGACTAATTAAACGAAACTTAATCAAGTAATTAGTCTAAATAAAATTAATTAGGTAAACTAATTAATTTTAAATAACCTAATTAGATAATTAAATAATGTTTAACTAATCAATTAAAGTTTCATTGTAAGCCCAAGAGTAAGCGTGGTGTGTGCGCAAATGTGTGGCCGTTGGGACGCTTCAAAGCTTTGTCCACTCAGGGTGATCAAAAAAATTGCTCGCACGAGTATTAGTTTGAAAATATTTTTGGTTGTGCTTTGTGAATAATAAATAAATAATGCAATAAAGATTATCTACTAATTATTACAACAAGTGGGGAATGGGGGTACAATTTTACAAATGGGGATAATATAGGAAAAAAGAAAAAATGCTAAAATTTCCTAATAATAAAAAAATAATGCCTAACTAATATTAAAATTATTTTTGGTATTTTTGGGTATTAATAATTTTAATGATTAAAATATAATAATTGTAAATTTTTTAAAAATAGAAAAATAATATTAGTTGGTAACAACAATAATAATAGTTACTAATAATAAGAATAATGGTTAGTAATAACAAATATTTATAGTAATAATAATAAATAATAGTAATAAAAACATATAGTAATAATAATATTAATAATACTAATAACAGTTAGTAAAAATAAAAATAAAAAGTAATAATAATAAATATTAGTAACAGTTATTAAGTTAATAGTAATATTAGTTATAATAATATATACTAATCCTATTAAGCGAAATTAAGTTAAAAATTGGAAAGTGAAAACAATACCCAATTACCACACTCCTCTCCTCCTTACGATATTTGAAAAGGCCCCATCTTCTCTCTCGATAGTTATAGATTGCTTGCATGTTTGGTCGATTTGAGTTCCATCGACTCGGTCCGATTTGTTTCGATTTTGGACCACGGCTCTCGATTCTTCGTTGGTTTGCGATCGATGTTGGCTCGCGATTCCGTTCGTCGATCGTCCCATCGCGATCTCCTTCTCCGCTCTCTCACCGTCGATCTGTCTTCTCTTTCACCGATCAAAATCCTCCAAACGCGATTCCGGCGAGTGGCCTTGGAGACGCGTCAATGGCGGAGGCTGGCCTTCTGACCTTGTCCGGGTGAGTTTGTTCCTATAAAACTTCTTTTCCTCTCTTCTTTCTCTCTGAAGGGTACGTGTTTAGGGAGATGATGATGACTTAGAGTGTTAGGGTTTGGCTGTTTTGGTACTTGGTTTACCTTATTACTGTGTCGTTATGAATGAGAGGGTTTTTGAACTGATAGTGTCTTGTGTTCTTGCTTTTTTGAACTGTCTTGAACAGATACTACCTTCATCTCCTTAGAACAGATACCGTGTTAACTTTCCTTTTTTTGGAATCCATTTTTGGGACTTTGTTTGTGGTATCTTGAAAGTTTTTGAAACCGGGTTGGAATTGGTTTGGAATAGATGCTACGATGTTTTCTGCTGGCTTTTTCTGGTTGAGAATAGGTTGTATTTGGTTTTGGTTGTTGGTCTGTTACGATTTTCTTCGTGAATGGCCCTGGGGTTTGTATTTTTTGGGATAGATACCATGCTCTCTCTTTTCAATTTTTTGAACTCATCTATCTTTGGTATTAAGAACATGCACACTTTTCTTTTGGTTTTACGCTTTTCTTGTCTTAAACGAGACCACCTTTTTGCTCTTTTTGTATTCTTTGGTCTTTCAAACATCATATCTTGGTTATCCTTTCCTTTTTCCTTGTCCTTGCTTGCTTGGTTGCTATAACATTGTCTTTCGCTTTACTTGCTTTTGGTCTTGATAACTTTGCATTTTGTTTTGTTTGCACTTGTCTTATAACCATGGTACTGCATACATTCTGTCTTGTCTGCCTCTTGATAACCATCTTTGTTAGCCATAATTGTCTTCTTGCCCTTCTCCTTTTTGTGAACTAAATTTGTTTTATGATTTGCAATTAGGAAAAGAGACAACACCATGATTAATCTAGATTATGAGGCATTGAACATGATTAAACCTCTAACTTTGATTCCTTGACACATACCCTAATGATGAGATTGAGAGAGGATAAATGTTCTTTTAATTTCTTGCTTAAATTCATATCATTATGACTTATGCTAATCGCTTCTTCTTCTTTATTTTTCATGAATGATGGCAATCTATGGCAAAGCTAAAGCGACTTGAGATTGGAAGATGGAAGCATCGGAGATGAAGGGCAAAGGAATACAAGAGATGAAGATCTTGTTAGCATAGGACTTACGCTAGAAATTGTATTGTAACAACTTAGTTATAAGTTAGGACTTGGCTTAACATTTGCAATAATTCCTTTGGAAGCATGTAAGACTTTTACCAAGCGTGTGAACTTTGTAGATTTTGAAACAATGTGAGTTCAATTTGGAATTTGTACACCCGTGAAATGTCAATACAATTGGAATCTTGTAATTCAAACTTGACGAATCTTGAATAAAAATCCAAACTTGTACACTATATTTTGAATAGTTATCTTGAATAAAAATAACATCCAAACGAATATTGCACATTAACGGTGATTCTATGTCTTATTTCCAAACCAACCTTGGTAACAATTGGATAGAAAAATTAAATTATCTTGAACTTCTAATTCCCAAATATTTTCAAAGCGTTAAGTACACGAACGTTTCTAAATATAAAAATAATGGAATAACGGGAAAAACAACTTGATTAACAAAACTCAACTTGTCTTTAATTCATGAGATCTCAACTAAATTTTCCAATTTTGCTTGAGTCGAATTCTTGAACAAAACCAAATGCGCACAATCTTCAATTCGCATTATTTCTCTCTTGGCCAAAATCCACTGCCAATGTCCTAGAGAAACAAAGTTCCAACTATCACTGCACTTTCCATGACCATCCACTCAAATCAAATCCTTCATCTTAGCCACAACTTAGATGGCCCAAAATACTAAACCTTCAAAGATGCACAGGAGATTGTTGATTCCAACCATTGTACTATAACTCATTTCAAACATGTGGAACTTCAATTATATACCGAGCCAAAAGGCGAGTTAACTTAGAACCAAGACATCAATAAATCCACATTTTTGACTCATACCATTGCAAGAAAAATCCAAGAAAAATTTATGACAGGAGGGTAAATTTTGGGGTGCGAATTTTGGGGTGCGACACAAGGGTATTCTACATCCACAAAAAAAATTACTCACTAATCCTAAAGTCTCCTAAGAGATAAGTATATTAGTCATAGTAATTACAATACGATAAAGAAGAACAATTCAAAAAGACATTCACTTCTAAGATATAATTTTAATAGATGTCAAACCATCATTAAAGTTGAAGACTTTATCCTAGAACATAATCACATTCTTCATCAATCAAATGTTCCAATTCGTAGCCATCCAAATTACTCGAATCTTTGATTCACATTTTCTCATTCTTCACCTGATTACTTCTAAAGATAGAACTCAGAAAGTACTCCAAAAGAGATCTAACATGGTTCCCCTACCAATTCACTATTGAGTCTGAAATACTTGTTGACAACAAATGGAGGTTGAATAAATGAGAATTATCTTCATCTTCCTCAAACTGAAAGGCACAACATTAATCTTTATCCCCAATTAAAATACCTCTAGAAAATAATTGATCTCTCATGGTAAGCAATTGAGAATCATCCTCCAACAAAATACTAACACGTTAGACAGAGCCCTTACCTTCCATATGCTATGTAGAGTTTCCCGCACAGAAACAGTAACCTCGATAGGGCAGTCATCCAAGGATTCATAACATGTTTTAACTGAGTAAAACTCTCAATATTCTGGCACAAGAAATCATCTGCAGCTGCATGATTTAGAACCGAATTGAGCAGTAATAAAAAAACTTCCTCTTGCTGTAGATTTGCTTTTGTAGACAAATTTTGTGCACTGACTACCTTTTTCCAAATGCAATTTGTACCTTCTTAATAACACACACGTGAAACACAAATATATGGATCTGTCGCATGAGCAAACACTTCCGAAAATACATCCTTCAACGTTTAATTGCCTAGTGTAACACAATGAAAGAACTGACTTGTTTATTTTGCGGTTTATCGCAAATGTTGCGGATAACAAGAGTCGCCACCGTTTTTTTTATCCAATAAAGGGAAGGTAAAAAGAACAGGAAAATACCTTTGTTAGATTCTGAGTACGGGAGGAAGTTATGAAAAGGGAAGGTATTAGCACCCTTTCCATCCGTTGTTTTCTACGGGCTCTTAGTTGCTTAGCTCACTTTTGAAAAAATTACTTTCTGTGTTTTGTGTAGTTTGAAAAGTATTTTGAAAGACATTTCGCTTTGACTTCGTAATGATTCTCGTTGGAATGTATACGAAGTGTTTGGAAATGTTTCGCTTGAAAAATGTTTAACTTTGTAATGATTCTCGGTGGAATGTATACAAAGTGTTTGAAAAGAGTTTTTGAAAAGTGTGAGGTGTGAAAAAGTATTTGTTGATTGGAGCAAGCAATAGAGTCTTATTTACCTACTCATAATGGTCGTTTCCATGTTTTTTCCTTCTCCTTTAGAATAAGGTTATCTATACCATTAGTTGGTAGGTAACTTTATTCATTTGGTTGTGAAGGGACAATCGAAGGGTCATCGTATGGTCATAGAAGGGAACATGTAAGGATACCTTAGCAATTTCGTAGGGACAATCATCACTTATTCGTAGGCAACAAACGAGGGACGAGATCATGTATTTGTAGGCAACATCGAGGGTCATCGAGGGTCATCGAGGAAATATGATCTTTGTATCGAAGAGATTATGATGATGTATTTGTAAGCGTATTTGCTAATGGTACCCCTACGTTCTATGAACATGACCATTGTATTCCGAAAGACAACCAGAGAGGATACCCTAAGGGAAGTGCATGTGTGAAGAGTGTGTGTTCAATTTAACGCCAGCGGTCAAAGATTCAACGCCGGTGTCCCTCACCGGAGCTAGGGCTCCGGTCGTCTTCTCCAATCGTCCACCAACCTAAAAACCTGTAAAATCAAACAAAAAACAAAAACCAAGTGCCCAAATCGTATAATTAAGGTACTATGAGTTCAATGGCATGATTACTTTGGTCTGAAAGTGGTTGTATCAGGGTATACGAATCTTCTGCGTATATATGCCCTAACAATGGTGTTTAGTGATTTAGCCACCAAACCTTACAAACGATGGATCAAACCTGTTATATTACATCTCAAGAACTCATCAGCATGGTTAGTTCATATCAAAACACGATAAAAATCAAAAATCGAAATTCATGAATATAATGCAATCGGAGTTCATAGTATGAACGATTCAAACGTGTTTGGCCATGGTTATGGATCCATTCTTACCCTATAATACCTCAAGAGCACGATGAAGTGCTTGAGGATGGCTGGAAATTGGAATTCGAGTTTGCAAGTTTTCTTGAAATTTTGAGAATTCTAGGGTTTGTTCTTGGAGGCAAGCATTCATGTCCTTTGCATCTGAGGTTGTTGTGTATTTATAGAGCAAGAGATTAGGTCAAGAAGAATGAGAAAATATATTGCCTTGAATGCAAAAATATTTCATTGGAAATTTTATCAAATCTTTCCAAAAATGGCTCAATCTTGCCTTAAAGCTTTGTGTACAATTTTGGTAGCTTGTGATGGGCTATCTTGGACCTCAAGACAAGTAGAAATCAAGCCCAACTCATCTTATCATTTACCTTTATATTTTATTCAATTAAAATTGAATTTTAGCCATTTAATTCAAAAATAAATTAAATAAATAAGGAGGAGGCGTTACAATGAGTGTAGTGGTCATGGATAATCTCAAGAATAAGTTTGGACATGAAAACTTAGGCCCATTTAGAAAAAACTTGCATTTGCTAAGTATTTCTCTTCATGCACTTCTCCAAAAATGTCAAACTTGCTCAACTTGTATCTTGCTCAATTTTCAATATTTTAAAGTGTTCTTGGACTTTTTGGAAAGCTCAAGATGTCCTCTAAACAATCCTTTTTGTTTTATCCTAATTGAAGTTTCCATGTTCATGTACACTTCTTTGCAAAAATATGACTTTTTGTTGACTTTTAGAAGGACCTATAATGTCTTGATCCATAACTCTCAAATGAAGCAGTTTTGGCCAAAGCTTGTGAGACACGAATTTGTAGAGAATTGAATTCCCTTCAAAATAAGCATTTGTGGAAAAATTTCTAATAAAGTATGTGCAAGTTATGCCTGGTCAAAGTTCTGTTGACTTTTTGTCCAAAAACCCTAATTTGGAAACTTTGACTTTTGATCAAATCTTGACTTTTCTTGATGAATCATAATCAACCCTTGATAATATGATGAATGTGACTTCATAATATTGATGTTTACCAAAAATGATGAAGTTTGACTGTATGTTGACCGCAATTGACTTTTTGTCCAATACAACTGATTTTCAACCATTTGAGCAATTGATTGTGAAAACTTCAGTTGTATGACTTAAAACTTGACATAGTGATCCCTTGAGACATATGAGGAGGTATTATGACCACTTGAAGCACTAGAACTTGATTTTGTCTTGAGAGAAGCAAAACCCTAGTTGTGGGTTGATTGCTTAAGAGAGGGTTCATCTGGTCAACCCTTGAGAAATTCTTGAGTATAGAGATGTGGATTGTCTTGATAAATAGGAGGGAAAATTTTGGGGTATAACAGTTTCCCCTGTTCAATCTTCTTGTACCCGAATGGTTAGATTGGTATGCTTGCCTTTCGTGACCTGAAGGTAGAAGATGATTGGACACTCGAGTACACTTGAAAATTTACACTCGCTGGTATATGGAATGAGATTGTCAGTTGACGATGTGCTGGAATGGGCTTATAGATGCCATTTGCAGATGTTGATGATGGAGAGTGAGTCGTACGTTAGACTCTGCGCTTGTCTTGGAATTAGAGTACTGGTATGTATTGATTTTTTAACCATATATGCATCATTTTGCGGGTGGAGGGATATCGAAATATAGTCAGAGATGGCATTAAGGATGCCATCTGGAGTGATGAGGACGTGTAGTCAGACATGGGCTTAAAGACGCCATCCGGAGTGATGAGAGATTTAGAATAAACCCTTGTCTTGGCTATATCTGAAATGAGTACTCGTCAAGATGTAGATAGTTTCCCCATCTTGTTTCGGGTATTAATCTGTATCCTGCTGTCTGTTGATAACTTTTCTGGTCGTTCAGATAGTTTTCCCATATTGTTTCCGATATTAATATTTGACCTCCTGTCTGGAAAGTAACTTTCACTTGATGGGGAAATTTAACTTGAAAAGATATGGTTAGCTCTATGCAGCTTATGATGCATGCTGTTCGCGTTAAAAAGTGACGCGCTAGAGGATTCGAATATGAATTCAAATTCTCAGGCTCGAAACGATTTACTCTTTTGATTTGTTTATAAAGATGCATGCGAGCATCAAGCTTTATTATTTTCAACACAAGAAAGATGATTTAATGATTAAGAAAAGGGAAAATCATAATACCCTCAATTGATATTGATATGCATAACGACTAAGCGCAACTAGGCATAGCGCATTGGGGAGATTACGAGTAAGGATTGTTATATAAAGGGAATAGATGGAGCACCTAAATATATAGTTATCTATAGCTTTATATATGAATATGTTTGATATGTTTGTGTGTTTTTAATTGCTATTTCTATGATTGGGAAAGTTTCTCCTTTGGGATTTTAAGAATGATAGATTATGTGGGATCTAGTGTTTGTTATTATTGTGCTCGCAAAGATGCGTGGATCTACATACATATCTAGTGGGATTCGAGCATTTGTAGCTCGGATCTCTGGGGGATCTATGGTTTGTTTGGTGAGAGAAAGAAATTTGCTCGGCAAGGATGAGACCTTGTGCCTCGTATTCTCAAAGGATGTTGAGAAAGTCAGGCAATCGTGGTTCCCACTTATGCTAGTGGAAAGCAGCGGGATGTTAGTAAGGCAGACAAATGTCATCTTAATGAAAAATGTATCTAATCTATTTCATCACATACATTTTGAAAAGTTTGATTGATAAAAATCTTTCATCGTAAGTTATAGGTGTTTTGCTTGAGTGTACAAGCGTTACCACTTACATGTTTAAGAAAGATGTTTGAAAAGATGATTGAATCTTTTAGCGTAAGTATTGGGTGTTTTGCTTGAGTGTACAAGCGTTACCACTTACAATTAGAGATGTTTTTGTTTAAGCAGTTTGAAAAAAGTTTTGAAAAAAAGTTTTTGACTGTATGTGATGTGATAGATGAGATACTTCTTCCATAGAGATGATAGATGTCTAAGTCTCAAGGATAAATTGATTGGACTAAAGGGATGCTTTTAAGAAGCCCATGGGTCCTTGTATTGTAAGCCCAAGATGAGGCATTCCGAGGGTCATCGAGGGTCATCGAGGGTCCTTGTATGAAGCTCAAGAGGAAGCTATAGGGTATGGCTGGCTTTGTCTTAAAAGGGATTTCACCGGGAAACCATCCTTTTGGAATTTAGAGCAATTTCACCGGGAAATTATACTCTCTGGATTCTATCCTAACGCGGGTGATTCTTTGTATAGGAAGCCCAATAGGAGGTTGTTAAGAGATTTCTTGTCTCTTTCATTGTATGATGCCCAAGAGGCTAAACTCAATGAGGAGTTCTTTTGAGCGAAGCCCAAGGAGGCGACTCAGCGAGTGTTGTCTTATATGAAGCCTAAGCGGAGGCTAAAGTGGGGAGAGTTATCTTGTATAAAGCCCAAGAAGAGGCTAAACTCACGGGGATGAGTTATCTTGTATAAAAGCCAGCGGAGGCTACAAGTGGGAACCTATTGGTTAGACTAATTGTTATGTTATAATTAGGCAGTTGTATAAACAAGTGTGTGTGTGTGATATGTATTCACGAGGAGTTTATGAAGGAAATATAAACAATGCATGATGTTTATTTACAAGAGTTTATGAGTAAATATAAACAAGTATACGTGAACGAGCGTTTAAAGCGAGCATAACTTGATTATTTACAAGTTTGAATTGTGTACAAGGAAGTAAATATGTACACGGACGAGTTTTTATGTACAAAAATATGGATGTACATAGGAGGGTTGGGAATTACACCATGAGGGAGGCCCATTGGTTTGAAAGTTTCACGGGGAATAATGCTCCTTTCAATACCAATGGTATTGATGTATACCGATGAAAGCAGAAACAAGCGGTCGGCGTTTATACGTGTTTAAGTATTTTCAAAAGTATACGTGTTATGCGGATAAAATTTGTATGTATTTGAAGAAAGTTTGATATGTACAAAGAAATATTATGTACACAAAAGAATGTTATGGGACTTACAGTGAGGAGGCCCATTGGTTTAAAAGCATTTCCTTTGGGAAGAATTCTTCTCTTAATACCAATGGAATTGGTGTATAAACAAGCGACACGAAAACAAACAGACGAAGTTTATTCATGCTTGGATATTGATTGAATATGTACAAAGAAATAATTATGTACATAAAAGGATTGGGACTTACACGTGAGGCCCATGATCGATTGAGAAATTCGAGAGAAAACGAATTCGGTTTTATCGTTTAAATCGGATCGATCATGGTGAAAAGATGTAAGTTTGATGAAAAGTTTTGAAAAATGATTTTTGAAAGTGTTTTGAAATGTGAAGTTTATTTATGAGAAGTTTTGAAAAGAATCGGAAGTCGAAAACTTGAAAAATTCACCTTAAAAGGAGGTTTGAAAAAGTGCTCAGAACGTCGTTTTCGGCTCGATTAAAATATAATCAGATGAAAGTTTTTTCTGAAAATTTTTGCACAATCATAAAATAGATATATTTATTGACAAGTGTACAAAACATCACCTCAAAATGAGGAGTTTTGATTGGTTAAAAAAATTGTGAAGTTTTGTAAAAAACATGAAAAAATATGAAGAGTTTTAAAAAAGAATGGTCTTGTGGAGAGTTGAACCCACGACACATTGGATGGCTACGTGGCACAAGGACTACGGGCAAGCTAGCAACCTTTGGGACAAGCAGCGTTTGTGTTTATGAACCAAAACACGTGTAAACAACATATTGGAAATTTTGAATTTTTAAACTCAAGAACACGCGCGCAGGCTTGTTCTTCCTCTTTGATCCTCAGATTCCTCAAATCATGCTATAATCTTTGTTTCTCAATGAAATTCAATGAAATAAACATGAAAGTTGCTCGATTTTGAACAAGGAATACGATGATGACTGTTAATTGCATTTATTTTTGGTCTAGCATGTTTGAATTTATGGGAACCACGAAGAACCCTAGAACTGTATTTTCTAAATTAAATGATGCATAGTTGATGATTCTTTGATTTTTTTGAGGGCTTATGATCGTGTTAGGTGCAGAAAGAGATTGGCCAAGAGTTTTTGCATTTAAGTTCAAAGAATCACGATATCCAAGTTTGAGTTCTAACCTGTGCAAGTTGAGATCGAAGATGATGATTGCGTTTCGAACTGTTTTCAATTGCTACACATCATCGGCCTATGTAGAAGCTATAGGGATGATTGCGCTTGCTTTGAGCTTGCTCGATCCTTCTAACCAAGTCGACACTGCAGCTAGCTTAAAATGAAACTTGAAATCGTGGTTAATGGAGTTCTGAGTTGTTGGTTATTGATCTGGATCATCCCTATGATGCTTGTAGATGATGTTTGAATGATTACAACACAAGTTAATCAAGCCTAGCCACGATTTTGAAACTTAAGGCGGTTTGGTACAAGCATGTGGCATTTCTGATTTTCAGCTTTGATCATGTTGTTTTTAAGTTTTAAACAAGTTTAATATTGATTATGGAATGTGTTTGACACCAATTTGATAAAAGTTTCTCATCAATTTTCAAAAATGCAAGTTTTGGCAATTTGAACTATGTTTCTTGATTTTGAAGAAAGAAGAGAGAAAGCATAACTTTGCATTGCTTTGGTGTGATTTGAACTTGAAATGATGCTCTATTTATAGGCCAATACCTCTGAAATGTTAGGCATGAGTACATGGCATTTGGAAATTCAAGGATGCCTTAAGGGGTAAGAATAACTTTTTCAAAAGGAAAAAGGAAGTTTCCTCTTTTTACCATGTGTGAAAATCTTCCAATTGATCTTATCTCATCTCAATTATATCTAGCTGATATTTATCAGCTCTAAGCTTGAATTGGCAAGGTGGCAATGCTTCTAGATGAAGAAATCTCAAAATGACCTATAATTTGAAGTTTTGACCTTGAAAAACCATGTTCATGGAGCCTTATGTTTCAGTTTCAAAAGTATAGCTAGAATCCATGGATTTGAGAGTTCTTGGAAATTTTGGAAAGCTTGTTTCAAGAGCTACAACTTTCATGTTTTGAGTTTTTTCCAATTCAAAATGGAACTAGGTGAAAAAATGGCATGAATTTTGGAAAAAATAAGAAATTTTAACACTTAGAAAGTTTTCTAAGTGTTGAAACTTTTGACTTTTTGTTGACTTTTCCAAATTCTTTGATTTTTTATGATCATGATGGATCATTTGAAGTATTTTGATGATGGAAAAAGTTTTGATTTGAAAAATTTGACCAAAAGTCAAAGTTTGACTTTTCTGTGTAGATGAATTTTCATCAGATGTTTCTGAAATTGACTGATGAAGTCTGTGAACTTCTGTGATGTTTTGAATCCAGAAATTAGGTCAGGATGTTGTATCTAAGATATGATGACCAATCTCTAGCCAAAAAAGTCATTTCTTTGCTCAAAAAGTCAGAGAATGCTCATGCTCGATCAAAACCCTAATTGGTCGATCCTCGATTGATCAATGAGAAAAATGAATATCTGAGGATTGAAGATTGATGATTTGATCAAGATAGATCAAATGAGGTGATTAAAACTCAAACCCTAATTGGTTTCCTCTTGAATCAGATGAAAATCTGATGAAACCCTAATTTTGACCTGTGAATGCTATACCCGATTAATGTCGTCTGAATTGTTAGTTATGCAATGATGCAAATGTAAGGTGGTATATTAGGTCAAAAATTGGGGTATGACACATGCGAGTATATGATAATGCTCGTGAGTGACATATGCGCATGTTATGATTTTTATGAGTAATGTATGAATGTAGATGTGGTGGTATTTCAAAACATATCCATCTTGGAGAAGATATGAACGTTCTATTGAGGATCTTTGATCTTTGCTTGGGGATGAACATCTTGACTGAGAATAAAAGAGATATCGATTCCTCTAATGCACTATCTGACCAAGTTTCTGGTCTAGATATTAATGCTGTTGGGGAATGATAATCTTGAAAGATACTCAGGTGGGGTTGAATATCTTGTATATAAATCTTTATAGGGAATGATGTGATATTGAATAACCTATTACTGTTTGGAGACTGACATAATAAGTTGATTGATGATTTGTTATTGCTTGGGGACCAATGTAACAAAGTTGACGTTCACTACACGGGGACTGACATGACAATGTAGATGATCACTGCTCAGGGACTAATGTGATAACTTGAGAATATAGATAAGGTTGATATGATCACTGCTCGGGGACTAACATTATGACGTTGATAAGATCACTTCCTGGGGACTAACGTGATGAAGTTGATAGGATCACTGCTCGGAGACTAACGTGATGATGTTGATAGTATCACTTCTCGTGATGATGTTGATAGGATCACTGCTCAGGGACTAACGTGATGATGTTGATAGGATCACTGCTCGGGGACTAATGTGATGATGTTGATAGGATCACTACTCGGGGACTAACGTGATGAGTAGAAGCGTTGTGTGTTGCTGAAAGGAGAAGATAAAGTAATAATTTTATTAGAGAGATCTGTCTCTGTCAGGGGAATGATGGTTCTATGGGTATTGTAGAGGTTATCCTGTGGGGATTCTTTTGGCAAAAATGACTTTATGGGGATGTATTGGTGACTTTAGTTGTCAGAGTCTGTAGTAATTATTGTTTCTGTTCACTTTTTGTATGTTTGTGAACAAATATTTATTGTTAGATGCATATAATCATTCAAAACAACCATTGGACTTTATGCAAACAAAACAGATAAAAGTAAAATTGGAACTGGAAAATAGAAATTGTATTAATTTTGAAAAGTGGGACTATAGATATGCAGTTCATGTACAAAGAGACAAATATCCTAGTAAGAGGAAATTGTCGGAAGCATTTTGGAAAATAGTAAAAGCTATGTGGAAAAAATCTCGTCGAGTTTCAACTATGCTATTGCTCATATATTTTCGACTATCTCATCTCCTTGCTTCTAGAAGAAGGTGATTGAACTGATCTGCGCCATTTGAACTTGATAGTAGTGTAGTCTGTAAGTATATGATCTTGACGAGACATAGTCGTAAGCTTTAATCCCTAACTTTTTCCTAGACCGCCTGTCACACCCCAATTTTTGACCTAAGATACCACCTTACATTTGCATCATTGCATAACTAACAGTTCAGACAACATTAATCGGGTATAACAGTCACAGGTCAAAATTAGGGTTTCATCAGACTTTCATCTGAATCAAGAGGCAATCAATTAGGGTTTGAGTTTTTCTCACCTCATTTGATCTATCTTGATCAAATCATCAGCCTCTGATCATCAGATACCCATTTTTCTCACAGATCAATCAAGGATCGACCAATTAGGGTTTTGATCGGGCATGTGAATTCTCTGACTTTTTTAGCAAGAAATAACTTTTTTTGGATAGAGATTGGTCATTATATCTTAGATACAACATATTGACCTAATTTCTGGATTCAAAACATCACAGAAGTTCACAGAATTCATCAGTCGTTTTCAGAAACATTTGATGAAATTTCATCTGCATAGAAAAGTCAAACTTTGACTTTTGGTCAAAATTTTCAAAACAAAACTTTTTCAATCATCAAAATACTTCAAATGAGCCATCATGATCATAAAAAATCAAAGAATTTGGAAAAGTCAACAAAAAGTCAAAAGTTTTTATACTTAGAAAATTTTCTAAGTGTTGAAATTTCTTATTTTTTCCAAACTTTATGCCATTTTTTCACTTAGTTCCATTTTGAATTTGAAAAAAATCAAAACATGAAAGTTGTAGATCATGGAAAAATCTTTCCAAAATGTCCAAGAACTCTCAAATCCATGGAGTCTAGCTATGCTTTTGAATTTGAAACATAAGGCTCCATGAAACTTGATTTTCAAAAGTCAAAACATCAAATTATAGGTCATTTTGAGTTTTCTTCACCAAGAAGCAATCCAACCATGCCAAATTGATCATTGAGCTGATAAATATCAGCTAGATATAATTGAGATTGGATAGAATCAAAATAAGATTTTCACACATGGTAAAAAGAGGAAGCTTCCTTTTGCTTTACAAAATGACATTCTTACCCCTTAAGCTTTCTTTGAATCACCAATTGGCTTGTACTTGTTGCCTAACATTTCAGAATTTGTTGCCTATAAATAGCTCACCAATTCAAGTCCAAACTACACCAAAGCATCACAAATACATGCTTTCACTCTTTACTTTTGAAAATCAAGCATTATAGTTCAAATTGCCAAAACTTGCAAACTTGAAAATTAATGAAAACCTTTGAATAATTTGGTGTCTAACATATCATAATATCCATATGGAATCTGTTTGAACATTAAAATCAACATAGAGCAAGCTAGAATTCAGAATCACCTTTCATGACATTTTCTTGCCAAAACTGCCTTATCAATCGAATTAGAGGCTGAAGCTTGATTAAGCGGTATTGATCATCCAAACACATTCCATGAACATCATATGAGTGATCGGATCATTGGCAAGCATCGTAACACGATTTACATCAAAATCAGTTTCTATTTTCCACGATGCGGGTCGACTTGGTAGGATGATCGATGAATCCATGATCGCGAGACCACTCACGGCTTATACATGCCGTTGGTGCTCGGCGGTCATAAAACAACAAGCTGGAAGCATCAAAATCCGGTTTTCGATCCTCACTTTTCGGTATGCATATGAGCGTGATATCCATATTCCTTGCACTAATTGAAAAAGCTCACGGCCATTCTCTTTACGCATCTAACGATCATTAACCCTCAAAAATCCAAGAAACATCAACCACGTCATTTAATTTGAATTCTTAGATTCTAGGGTTCTTCGTGTTCTCAAATCAAAACATGTTAGGCTAAATATAAATGAAATTAACAACCACCTTCATGTTCGTGATGAAAAACCGGTCAAGTTTGATTTTATTTCACTCAATTTGGTTGAGAAACAAAGATTTGATTTGGAATTTGGATTTAGAAAATCAAAATCACGAAGAACATTCAGCGTGTTCTTCATCATTTTCAATTTAATTTTTGAAATTTCAATCGATATTAGCAGTGTCATTGTCCACTAAAACACGAAGCAGCGTTTGGTCTAGTGGTTGCTTGCTTGCTCTTAGGCTCTTTGCCGCGTCCCACCCAATGGTCATGGGTTCGACACCCGGGGACCATTCTTTTACAAACTTTCCATTTTCATGTTTTTCATCAAACTTTCACAATTTTTGACCAATCAAAACTTCTTATTTTGAGATGATTTTTAAACACTTGTCAATAAATACATCTATTTTATGATAGTGCAAAATTTTCAGAAAAACTTTCATCGATTAAATTTTAATCGGTAAAAGCGACGTTACGAACACTTTTCAAACCTCATAAGGGTGAATTTTTCAAGTTTTCGACTTGATTTTATCCAAAACTTCTCATAAATGAACTTCACATTTCAAAACATTTTAAAAACATTTTCAAATCATTTTTCAAACTTTTTATTAAACATTGCACATTTTTACCATGATCGACCCGATTTAAACGATAAAATCAAATTCGTTCTTTCTCGAATTTCTCAATCGATCTTAGGCCACCCTTATGGTGTAAGTCCCAATCCTTTATGTACATAGTTTTACTTGTACATACTCAAATCCTCATTGTCAATATTCAAACATAAACAAATTTCTTCTGTTTGTTTTCGTTCGTTTGTTTATACCCAATACCATTGGTATTGAAAGGAGAAGAATTCCCTGTGAAACTTCTTTTAAACCAATGGCCTCCCTCACGGTGTAAGTCCCATAACATTCTTTTGTGTACATAATATTTCTTTGTACATATCAAATTCTTTTCAAACACATACAAATTTCTATACATATACTGAACTTCTTATCAATGCAGACAAACTTTGATCGTTTGTTTTACTCACTTGTGTATATAAAACCAAACATTCTTTATGTACATACATAATCTTTCTTGTACATATCAAACTTTATCTACATAACACATATACTTCTTTTCAAATACTTTTATCTGTACATAATCTGATACCTTTTCTAGATAAACTTGAACAATCATTTCCGTTTCATCTGTACATTTTACTGAATACCATTGATTTTGAAAGGACATTATTCCTGTGAAGCGCTTTCAAAATCAATGGGCCTATGGTATAAGTCCCAACCCTCTATGTACATCCATCTTTCTCTGTACATAAATACTCGTTCGTGTACATATTCATTTCCTTGTACCAATTCAAACTTGTAAATAATCAAGTTCGCTCGTTTTAAAGCGTTAGTTCACGAGACACTTGTTTATATTTCATAAAGCTGTAAATAAACATCATGCATTGTTTATATTTCCTTCATAAACTCACTGTGAATACATATCACACACACACACACACACACACACACACACACTTTGTTTATACAATTGTCTAATCATAACATAACAATTAGACTAATCATAGGTTTCCCACGATTCGACTCCGCTTGGGCTTTATACAAGACAATCCATCCCGAGCGTAGGTTAGCCTCCTATTAGGCTTCATATAGAAAACTCTCCCACATAGTTTAGCCTCCTATTAGGCTTTATATAAGACAACACTCCCCTGTTGAGTCAGCCTTCTCTTGGGCTTGTTCAAAAACTCCTCATTGAGTTTAGCCTTCTCTTGGGCCTCATACAGCGAAAGAGATGGGAAATCTCTTAACCCTCTATTGGGCTTCCAATACAAAAATCACCCGCTAAGATAGAACCACGAAAGGATGGTTTCCGGTGAAATCACTTTCAAATCCCAGAGTAAAATTTCGGTGAAATTGCTCTTATTCAAAAAGGGTGGTTTCTCGGTGAAATCCTTTTTAACACAAAGCCAGCCATACCTATAGCTTCCTCTTGGGCTTCATACAAGGACCCTCGATGACCCTCGATGACCCTCGGAATGCCTTCTCTTGGGCTAACAATACAAGGACCCATGCTTCTTAAAAGCATCCCTTTAATCCAATTTCTCCTCGAGATTTAGACATCTATCATCTATGGAAGAAGTATCTCATCTATAACATCACATACGGTTAAAAACTTTTCAAACCTTTGCAAATAAAAACATCTCTTAATTGTAAGTGGTAGCGCTTGTACACTGACAAAACACCCAATACTACAGTTAAAAGATTCAATCATTCTTTTCAAACATCTTTCTTAAACATGTAAGTGGTAGCGGCTTGTACACTCAAGCAAAACACCTAATACTTACGATGAAAGATTTTAATCAATCAAACTTTCAAAATGTATGTGATGAAATAGATTAGATACATTTTCATTAAGATGACATTTATGCATCTCTTACTAACATCCGTTGCTTTCCACTAGCATAAGTGGGAACTACGATTGCTCGACTTTCTCAACATCCTTTTGAGAATACGTGGGAGCGAGGTCTCATCCTTGCCGAGCAAATTTCTATCTCCCTCGGACCAAACAAACCATAGAACCACATAGATCGGAGATACAAATGCTCGATTCCCACAGGGATATGTATCGAGAAGATCACGGATCTTTGCGAGCACAATAATAACAAACACTAGAATCCCACATAATCTACTATTTCTTAAAATCCAAGGAGAAACTTTCCCAATCATAGAAATAGCAATTAAAACACACAAACATATCAAGCGTATTCATATATAAAGGCTGTAGATAACTACATATATTTGGTGCTCCATCTATTCCTTCATATAACAATCCCCTTACCGAGAATCTCCCGATGCGTTCGTCTAGTTTGGCTGAGTCGTTCACATACCAATATCAATTGAGGGTATTTGACTTTCCCTTTTCATAATCATTAAATCATCTTTCTTGTGTTGAAAATAATAAAGCTTGATGCCATCTTTATAAACAAATCAAAAGATTTAAATCGTTTGAGCGAGTCCGAACTCCGTTCGCATCCTCTAACTACTGCGAAACACGAAGCTTTTTGTTTCAAAAGAAGAAAGGATGAGCTTTTCATATTTTGCATATATCTGTTTTCTTTATTGTGTGTTTACATCTGCGTTGGAAGAGATATCAACACGATTTGAAACATTTTGATGGGTGAGATATTGTGGTATTGCAAGTTCATCTTTAGGGCTTGGGATGGTAATCTTGGGTGTAATTGGTGTACTCTATTGGTACTACGATCGAGTTTGAAAATATTGTCGGTATTCAACAAATCCATGTGTTTTATTGGAGATGTAGCACAGACATTATTGAATTAGAGAACTAACGTTGATTCTTATGTTCAATGACTGGACGTCGGTGAGATTCACCAAAAATTCATCAGATTTTAAATTCTCTCTCTTTTGAGGGAAGTTGAAGAGTTAGCATCTGGTAGAAGATCCCTCGGTTTTAAGCAGCTATGGAACTCTTTAACTTTACTGACGCTAACGTTGATGAAGGACTTCTTAAAACCTTCGTTCGATTCACGATCCATCTATCATTTTTCACTTTCCACGATTATCGATTAATGCCTACTTTGGAAGAGTATGGCATATCCTCGGTATCTCGATTCAACAAAGTGCCTTTCAATGGTTTGGAAGCCATTCCTAAGTCACCGATCATTGCCACGATGACTCACATTAAGAAATCGAGATAGACAAAACCTAACTACGGGAAAACTCTTAGGGTTCCTAATGGAAGGCTCTCAAATTCTCGGAAAATGGTAGTATGGTAGCCTTTGAGCTATTTAGCTTTACTCCTCTATGGATTGGTGTTGTTCCCAGCGTCCCAAATTTCGTTGATATTAGCATAAGGGGATCTTTCTAATTGAAATCCCGTTCCCACCACTTGGTGATACGTCGTCTCTATACATCATAGGAATCGTTAAGGAGGCGGAACTATAGGTATTGTTCGCGTACCTCTGTTTTCAAATGGATTACCTCATTTGCCTAAATCTCTATCTTCGCGAAAACAAAGATGAGTGGCATTGGTCAAGAAGGATCATGTCTCTTACAACGACGATATCCATTAGTATACCTTGGCGGAGACAATGAGATGGAAATCATTGAGGCTGTGGAGAATTTGTAACGTACCTCTCATTGGTGCGAAAGGAGGAATCAACTACAATCCATTTCTAGCAAAGCGTCATTTCGGATCGCAAATTCACGGTAAACCTACGGTTTCAGGTGAAAGCTACTTCTATCATGAAGGAGAGGATTCCCAGGGTTGAAAGCTAGGATGATCAAAGCTTGGCATCACATCAGAAGGAAAGAAAAGGGAAAGAATTGTGTAGCCATGGAAACCTACACTTCTTGGGTAAAGAAAAGAGCGAAGGAATTTGAATGCCTTACGCTTATGAGGATCCCATGTTCTCGATCGCTTCCAAATCGACAAATTTTCCGGTCGAGCGTGGGAGAATACCAAGCCTTAACCAAAATATGGTTTGAGAAAGAAGCTTTGGAAAACAAATTCCTTAAGGCTAACCTTGAGAATGAAAAACTCAAGAAACAAGTCAAAGATCATGAAAAAGGCGCTTTACTTCGGGATGAATGGCTCATGGGAAAGATGAGAAGATTCGCGAGGAAGGATAACGCCAATCGATCGCCAAGGAAAGGAAAAGAAAGCTTGAGGAAATGACATCCAGCGATCCGCTCCCACGAGTGGAAGAGAGTCATTAGCAAGCTAAAAGCGAAAGCCAACTAAAAGCTCACTATGGGAAGAAATCACGAGGCATCGAGCCTTTGGATCGTCAAGCGAAGGCGTTTAATTAGTTCAATTTGTAATTTTATCATTTTTTACCATTTTGTGAGCAATGCTCCAAAAAAAACAATTGTTAAATCTTCTTCAAATTAATCAATAAATTTTGTTTTCCATCCAAATATTTTCGAAATATCTCTTTTAGCATTAAATTCTTTGGAAATTTCTTTTCTTTACATCATATTCATGCATCATACTTTGCATTTAAGTCTATTGTTTACATACTTTTCACTTTTCGTTTTTCAAACTGGCCTTGACGATTAAAGATGCGATAAAGTACATCGTCTTAGGGTTTCTCGTTCCACGATAGCTCGATCTGGATACAGATCAAAGTAATGGAAAACTTTGAAAGCGAGAACTCCGTGAATACGGTAACTACACTACAAGAAGAAGTGGAGAGACTCACATCTGGTCAACTCACTTGCCACGAGCAAAGTCAACAAGCCATCGGCGGTCAAAACAAAGCGACAACTTGAGAGGATACTACTACTCCGATTTTGTTGCTCATGACGGATGGTTACCTTCGGCATGCGAGACTATCCATAGGAATGTCTTTGGCTTTGGCATTGGAGTTAGAGACTTCTCAAAAACAAGCTTGAAATACCTGCTTTGACTAAACTCTACTCATAATGTGGATTAACTTTCCACAAGTAATGTGGGTTTCTCTACCGATCATGATGAACTCGACTTCAGTAGTGCATGCTACCATGGACGAAGAAGTTCACCACACTCCAGGCAGTAACACAAATTCCCGTGGTTTAATGGAAAATCTCCAGGAACAACTTCATAAAATGCAGCTTTAGATGAAAACAATTCGAGGGAAAGAATTGTTTGGAAAAAACGCCCAGGATCTATGCTTAGTTCCTCGCGTAAGAATACCCGCAAAATTCAAAGTCACGACTTTGAAAAGTACAAAACTCACGCCATAAAGCCATCTCACGATGTATGCCAGGAAAATGTCTACGTACAATGAGGATCATCAGTTGCTGATTCACTACTTCCAGGACAGTCTCACCGGTGCCGCACTGAAATGGTACATGGGTTTAGACAGCACGAATATCCAAACATTCAACGACCTAGGCAAAGCCTTTGTCCAGCAGTATAAATTTAACTTGGATATGGCTCCTGATAGGGATCAACTCCGCTCCATGTCTCCAAAAGGAAGAGATTCAAGGAATATCTTGCAACGATGGAGAAATTCTGCCCAAGTTAACCCACCATTGGAAGAGAAGGAAATGACTAAGGTATTCTTGAATACTCTAGACTCATTTACTATGGCGAATGATCGCTAAGCGCTCCCCAGAGATTTCTTTGAAATGGTGAGCATGGAATCGAGTTAGAAAGAGAGTTCGAACCCGGACTAATCAGGAAGTAGGATCTTCTAGTGGTACAAAAAGGTTGGAACCGGTTCCAAGGAAAAAGAACATGGCGTAGGAATGGTATCCGAGGAAACCACGTAAGAATGTCATTCAACAACGACGGTGGCTGCCATAGCACCCGCCCGTCAACCTGACTCAAACACGGTTGCTCATAATTTCAACAAAATCAACAAACTTTGCCTAATGTCGCGGAGCTCGGCGGTTTCACAACCAAAAGCAAATGCGCCTCGGTCACTCGGCTCGATCCAATTCCAATAGCGTACAGGAACTTTATCTGCTGCTGATAGGCGGGAATCTAATCTGAACAAGGTTATCACCTCGGTTCCGAGAAATTACCATGGTGGTACAAAATGGATGTATCTTGCCTTTTCACCAAGGGGCACGGGCCATGACCTTGAGCATTGCATAGCATTGAAAGCGGAGTACAAAGATTAGTGAAAACTAATCTTCTTTCCTCGAAACACAAGTCCGAATGTGCCAAAATCCACTTCCGGTCATAGTGGACGCAGTGAATCTAATGCTAAGGGATACTAGACGGGTACCTTGTCATGGATGTAAGATGTCGGAGGAAACTTGGTACATCTACGAGACATACGGTGCAA
This sequence comes from Vicia sativa, assembly GCA_021764765.1. Taxonomy (NCBI): domain Eukaryota; kingdom Viridiplantae; phylum Streptophyta; class Magnoliopsida; order Fabales; family Fabaceae; genus Vicia; species Vicia sativa. The sequence goes on along the minus strand of CM038795.1, from coordinate 26,444,048 downwards.
TGGCGCTGGTTAAGCACGATTACTTTGCGACATTTGCTCAAGGATATTCAAGGATGTTCCACCATAAAGCGAGATATCCGGCATTTGTTGACATCGATGATTTACAAGTTTACGAAAGCAGAGATGACCATGGCGTAAATACGGTGGGGCATTTTCCGCGAGCTTTTGGTCTCGAGATATCAACTCGGAAAATCCCGAAAGCGTGTTATCCCTGTTTCAACGTACCATGATCAATTCGAAGACATGTCCTGCTGACGCGAAAATCGCCGATCCTGCTGAAGTTTGGGATACTTTGGGAGAACCAAGTGGTAAATTTGACTACATGGTAAAGTATCTGCGCGAGAGAAAGTTCAAAAATCCGGATCGAAGATATCGAACCTCGGGATGGGGTGATGACTTTGAATACCTAGTCAATCGGAAGAGGAATACTTGTCTTCTCGGCCTAATCAACAAATTGAGATCCCAGCGAGATCTACTGTTCCAACACGTCGTGGATTTCACCAAGCCGGATCACGGTTATCACTACATCAACATGATCGCGAAGATCAAGAGTGCGACTCGGGATCACGATCTAGAAAGTATCGCGACAACAGTCTCTTCACTCGGCTGGAAGGAACATCCCGGTATTCAACACAAAGATCAACGGTGGTACAAATGCTATATCTCGTACTTCCCGATACATTAATCAAGAAGATAAGCCCGTGACACAAAGGCAAGGGCCATCGTCGAGTCTTCAAAGCACGCTCGACCCGACAATCAAAGTCTACAAAGGGTTAAACCAGCGGAAAATTACACAGTACCTCGACTACCAAGGGTTCGTCATTCTTTGAAACACATGTTGAAGTTAGGACTAATGTTCATAGCTCTAAGTAGTTTATCTTTGCTTTTTGTTTGAACTCTGCAACCCAAAGCGAAGAGATGTTTATAGGGCTTAGCTTTTAAATAAATTTCTCTTTGTCTTGCCCAAGACAAATGAGTTTGTATTTTAGGGCTCTGTTCATATTGTGAATCATAAATAAACAGCGTTGTTTTGTTTCCACATATATTTTCATTTTACCCTTTTTCTAAAATGATAATCCTAAAAAACAAAACAAAAAAATCTTCAAAAAAAATCATAATGAAAAAAGTGTCTGCGACACTTTCACATTAACTTTCTTCAAAAAAAAATGATGATAAAAACTTTTAATCAAACATAAATCAAAATTTAGATTAACAAATGGACAAATCCATTGAAAGCGGTAACTCTCGCTCTCCAACTTTGAAATTCCCACAGAATTATTTGAAGAAAAAGTTGAAGAAGAGATCCCGGATGAAATTTCTAGACTTCTAAAAACACGAGGAAAGGATCATTCGACCTCATAAGAACCTCTAGAAACAATCAACTTGGGTTACGAGGAAGATAGAAAAAGTAAATATCGACTTCACTCAACAGCGATTGTCAAAAGCAAATTGATAAATCTTCTCAAAGAATATGTTGATGTGTTTGCTTGGTCTACCTACCGGATATGCCGAGTTTAGATACCCGGCATCGTGGAGCATCTTGCCATTAAGACCAGTGCGCGGTTAAGCGGCCGAGGAGAGTTCACCACGAAATGGCCAAAAAATCAAAAGGAAGTTCAAAACAGCTCGTTGGTTTCCTCGTCACTTGGGTATCCTTGATGGCTAGCCAACATAGTACTGTCTCCGAAAGATGGAAAGGTCGAGAATGTGTGTTGACTACAAGGATGCGAATAAAGCAAGTCAGAAGGCGATTTCCCACTACCGCATGTCGACATGCTAGTGGATAATCTATAAATTCAACGTCTTTTCCTTCATGGATGGTTTCTCTGGTTATAATCAAATCGAATGGCTCCGAAGACATGGAAGACATCTTTCATCACGCCATGGGGCACTTTTGCTATAAAGTAATGCCGTTTGGATTAAAGAATGCGGTATGACTTACGGAAGGCAATGACTACTCTCTTCCATGACATGATGCACAAAGTGATTGAGGTCACGATGGGCGACATGATAGAAATCGACGCTGAGAGGGAACATATATTGAATCTCTAACAAATGCACCTTTGGGGCAGGAATTAGGAAAACTCCTGGGTTTCATTAATGGGTCGAAAAGGAATTAAAGTTGACCACGACAAAGTCAGGCTATTCAAGAAATGCCTACGCCACGTGCGGAAAAGCAAGTAAAGTTTCTTGGGCGATTGAATTACATCTCGGTTATCTCTCGGATAGTTTACCTGTGGGCGATATTCAAGCTTCTCCGCAAAGATCAAAGGTTGTATGGACGGCCGATTGTCAAAAAAGCATTCGGCGGTATCAAGGAATACTTCGAACCAATCTTGATCTCTCGGTAGAAGGAAGACCATTGATCATATACCTTACCATACTAGAAGAGTCCATGGGCTGCGTGCTTGGACAACAAGATGGCGGTAAGAAGAGCATGCATCTACTACTTGAGTAAGAAATTCACGGTGTGAAACTCGTTACTCCATGCTCGAGAAAACATGTTGTGCTTTGGTATGGGCTACAAAGCGTCTCGCCAATACATGATCAATCACCGACTTGGTTAATATCCAAAATGGATCCGATCAATTACGTCTTTGAAAAGCACGCCTTAAGGGAGAATCGCTCGATGGCGGATACTCTATCCGAATATGACATCGATACCGCGCTCGGCGGTCAAAAGCATTCTCGCGATCACTTGGCTTATCGGCCGCTCAATGAATACCAATCTCAAATATGACTTCGAGCGAGGATGTTATGTACCAAAGATGAAAGATTACGACGAACGGCGCGAGAAGGACCGAATCGAGAATCGAGATGGGGCCTAGTCTTTGATGGAGCCGTTAAGTTTTGGAATGGAATTGGTCATCATCATCACTCAGGGTTCTCATATCCGTTTTCCGTGATTGTTGTTTGACTATACCAACAACATAGCGAGAATCTGAAGCATGCATCATGGGTATTGAAGAAGCCATCGACACGAGGATCAAGATCCTTGAAATATATGGAGATTCGACCCTTGTGATCAATCAAATCAAAGACAAGTATGAGACTCATCATCTTGGTCTAATTCCTTACAGGGATTATGCAAACGATTATTGACTTTCTTCAACACGGTGAAACGCATCATATCCCTCGAGATCGAATCAGCGGGCGCCTTAGCTACTCTATCTTCCATGGTCAAAAGTCAAATTGGAATGATATGCCAGAATTCGCAGGGCCTAAAGAAGACTGCGTATGTGTTTGCATGAGCGGTCTTGACGATAAAGTGGTTCCACGACATCAAGCGTTTCCTTCAAACATGAGGTACCCACTCGGGGCATCGTACAAGGATAAGAAAACTCTAAGGAGGCTTTCAAATTTCTTTCTCAATAAGATGTTCTATACAAAAAACCCGACATGGTTACGCTCGAGATGCGTCGACGGACATGAGCGGACACGATCATCCATGAAGTGCATGAAGGATCTTTTGGAACTCATTCGAATGGGCATGAAATGTCTAGGAAAATCTTGAGGCGAGTACTATTGGATAACAATGGAATCGATTGCGTAAACACGTCAAAAGATGTCTGAGTGCGGATCTGCGAGATAAGATCCATGTGCCGACTCTACTCAACGTTCTCTCCTCTCCGTGGCCTTTCTCCATGTGGGGCATTGACATGATCGGGATGATCGAACCAAAGCGTCAATGGACATCGTTTCATTCTAGTGGCTGATTACTTCACCAAATGGGTCGAGCGGCGTCTTCGCCAGCGTCACGAGACAAGTGGTTGTGAGGTTCATCAGAACAACCTCATTTGCCGATATGGAATTCCAAGTAAGATCATTACAGACAATGGATCAAACTTGAACAACAAAATGATGAAGAGGCGTGAGGAATTCAAGATCGAGCATCACAACTCATCTCCTTACCGGCCAAAGATGAGCGGCGGTTGAGCGCCAACAAGAACATCAAAAGATCGTCCGGAAAATGGTCATCACTTACAAGGCGGCATGAAATGCGCCATTTGCTGCATGGGTGGTGCTTGATGCGCACTTCAACAGAACTCCTTTTCTCTAGTATATGGCATGGGCGGTGCTCCCGTAGAAGTTGAGATCCCATCAATGAGAGTTCTCATGGAAACTAAGCTATCCGAGGCGAATGGTGTCAAAGCAGATCGACCAGCGAACTTAATTGAAGAAAAGCGCGACGCTGCGTCACGGACAACTCTATCAAAGAAGAATGAAAAAGCTTTCGACAAAAGGTCCGACCTCGTGAATTCAGAAAGGCGACCTCGTGCTTAAAAGATTACATCTTTTCAACAGATTCTGGGGAAAATGGACTCCTAATTACGAGGTCCATACATCGTCAAAAGAAGCTTTTAAAGCGGTGCTATGACTCTCACAACCATGGAGCGGTGATGAACTCCGCATCACGTGAGCGGCAGCCTGATCAAGAAATACTGTCTAAAAAAAACAACAAAGAACAGCTCGGTAAGTCAAAAACCGAAAAGGGTGGCTTAGGCAAAAAGTCTCGGTGGATTGAAAACACGAAAAGGCAATCGAGACAAAAATTAGAGACAATAAGCGAAATTATCACGATAGATTGTAAACACGAAAGAACGATCTAGGCAAAAACAAAAAAAAAATGACAAAATAGCACGGTCGGTCTGTATTTGTCCATATAAAGAATCTTCCATCAGCGGATCTTCAATCGACTCTTTTGAGCGATAAGCCGAGTAGGAATTCAAAGTTGTTAGGGATAGTAGCGGTTGTTGCTTTCAATGTAGCCTTTTCTAATAAATTATCATTTCCAACTTTTGTAAATAGTTCATGGAATCACGCATTTGGTGATTACCATTCTATCAATAAATTTGAGCCTCGTGCTTTTGTTTGCAATTCCTACTTTATTACATTTTGCAAAATAACGCTTTTATTGTGAAAATCACTTTTGAAACTAAAATGTTTTAAATGAATTTTTACTTCAAAACTTTGAAACAAAAAGCAAAAAATTTTCCTTTGAATTATGAACACGGAAAAAACTTCAACAGTTTCTCCAAGAGTGTTTCGGCCTCCGAAGGATAAAACAAGCACTCTAATGAGTTTCTCCTCGACAAAAATCATCAAAGACGGTATTCTTATTCCAAAAAAAGATCCCCAACCAAGTTGCCAATAAAAGCCTTTCTCGAGAAAGTTTAAAGTATACAACTCAAAATCTTCATTAGTGAACATACGCACCATTAACACAAAGTATTCGAGCGTAGCGTGGTCCTTTTTCCCAAATATATCTTTAGTGTCTTTGTCAAGTATTGTTAGCATGCATATAACATTCATGACATTCATACATGATAGCATCATTCATTGCATTTTGCATCTTTTGAAATATTTGCTTCCATATCAACGGTATAAGTCACACTTACTCATGTAAGTACAAGTCATCCCAGTAGAATATCTCCAAGCAGAAAGGATACATTTTCCTTTTTCCCGGAGAAGTCCCCAAGCAGAACATTTTCTTCTCCACATTCCCAGTGAGATCATTCCTCATTGGGAATAATGTCTTGATTGATTTTTCTTTCGGTTCATTCTGGATAGAACAGCATCTATAATCAACAAAGCAATAAGCAATAGCCTCATCGATCGACGCTTATCTTCCTCTTCATTCATAAAGTTGTCATAAAATTTTGTTTTCTCGAAAAGTCAAAATCATGACTATCGAGAAATTTCAATGATTGTTTTTCGTCTAAAAGAAAACACGCCTTCGATCAAATGCACGCATCTTCTCAAAGAGATCTTGGCAAGATTTTATCAAGAAAATAGAAACTCATTGGAGTTACATTTCTTTCTTGTACATTATTCACAAAGGCTGAATACACGACAATGTTCTAAAGATTTACCTTGTTATAGTTATCACTTTCTTTGATAATTGGTAATATCTTTAAAACTCATTTTGAGATCTGTTTCCATCATTTTGTACATTATTCACAAATTTGAATACTCAATGGTTTCTCAAAAATTACCTTGTTATAATTATCACTTGATGATAATTGGTGTCTTCAAACTCCTTACCATGAACTATCCAAAGGGTGATAATTGGTAATATCATTTCACTTACCTTAAACATTGTCCGAGGAGGTAATCTCTTTGTTCCCAAAATGAAACAAATATTCACATACTTTGTGAATCATTATTTCCTAAGGGGACGTATCCACAAATTTTCCCCCGTATCATTTCTTTGATAGTTATGGGTGAAACTTTTTCATTTGTTTGCATCATTCGCATTTTTGGTATCTTGGTCCAAAATTGCGTACGATATTTAGTCTCTTTACACCTATCAAAGCGAAGATGCTCATCTTCATCTCTCAGGTTAAAGAAACTTAAATAGGGGCATCTGTCATACCCAATTTTTACCTAAGATACCACCTTACATTTGCATCATTGCATAACTAACGATTCGAGACGACGTTAATTATATATGATCCTGAAGTCAAAATTAGGGTTTCATCGGACTTTCATACGAATCAAGGAGGCAATCAATTAGGGTTTGAGTTTTCTCACCTCATTTGATCTATCTTGATCAAATCATATTCTCGATCATCGGATACCCATTTTTCTCACGGATCAATCAAGGATCGACCAATTAGGGTTTTGATCGGGCATGTGAATTCTCGACTTTTGAGCAAAAATAACTTTTTGGATAGAGATTGGTAATTATATCTTAGATACAACATCTTGACCTAATTTCTAGATTCAAAACATCACGAGAAGTTCAGAATTCATCGATCGTTTTCGAAACATTTGATGAAATTTCATACATAGAAAAGTCAAACTTTGACTTTTGGTCAAAATTTTCAAAACAAAACTTTTTCAATCATCAAAATACTTCAAATGAGCCATCATGATCATAAAAATCAAAATTTGGAAAAGTCAACAAAAGTCAAAGTTTTTATACTTAGAAAATTTTCTAAGTGTTGAAATTTCTTATTTTTTCAAACTTTATGCCATTTTCACTTAGTTCCATTTTGAATTTGAAAAAATCAAAACATGAAAGTTGTAGATCATGGAAAATCTTTCCAAAATGTCCAAGAACTCTCAAATCCATGGAGTCTAGATATGCTTTTGAATTTGAAACATAAGGCTCCATGAAACTTGATTTTCAAAAGTCAAAACATCAAATTATAGGTCATTTTAGTTTTCTTCACCAGAAGCAATCCAACCATGCCAAATTGATCATTGAGCTGATAAATATCAGCTAGATATAATGAGATTGGATAGAATCAAAATAAGATTTTCACACATGGTAAAGAGGAAGCTTCCTTTTGCTTTACAAAATGACATTCTTACCCTTAAGCTTTCTTTGAATCACCAATTGGCTGCTTGTTGCCTAACATTTCAAATTTGTTGCCTATAAATAGCTCACCAATTCAAGTCAAACTACACCAAAGCATCACAAATACATGCTTTCATTCTTTACTTTTGAAAATCAAAGCATTATAGTTCAAATTGCCAAAACTTGCAAACTTGAAAATTAATGAAAACCTTTGAATAATTGGTGTCTAACATATCATAATATCCATATGGAATCTGTTTGAACATTAAAATCAACATAGAGCAAGCTAAATTGAATCACCTTTCATGACATTTTTCTTGCCAAAGCGCCTTATCAATCCAATTCGGGGCTAGGCTTGATTAAAGCGGTATTGATCATCGAAACACATTCCATGAACATCATATGAGTGATCGGATCATTGGCAAGCATCGTAACACGATTTACATCAAAATCAGTTCTATTTCCATGCGATGCGGTCGACTTGAGTAGGATGATCGAGATGAATCCAATGATGCGCGAGACCACTCCTACCTATCATGCCGTTGGTGCTCGGCGGTAAAACAACAACAACGGAAGCATAAAATCGGTTTCGATCCTCACTTTTCGGTATGCATATGATGTATTCATATTCCTTGCACTAATTGAAAAAGCTCATGGCCATTCTCTTTACGCATCTAACGATCATTAACCCTCGAAAAAATCCAAGAAACATCAACCAGCGTCATTTAATTTGAATTCTTAGATGGGGTTCTTCATGTTCTCGAAATCAAAACATGTTAGGCTAAATATAAATGAAATTAACAACCACCTTCATGTTCGTGATGAAAAACAGTCAAGTTTGATTTTATTTCACTCAATTTGGTTGAGAAACAAATTTGTTTGGAATTTGGTTTAGAAAATCAAAATCACGAAGAACATTACGTGTGTGTTCTTCATACATTTTCAATTTAAATTTTGAAATTTCCAATCGATATTAACGTGTGTCATTGTCCACTAAAATACATAAGCGCGTTTGGTCTAGTATGGTTGCTTGCTTGCTCTTAAGGCTCTTTTTGCGCGTCCCACCCAATGGTCATGGGTTCGACACCCATCGGGACCATTCTTTTACAAACTTTCCATTTTTCATGTTTTTCATCAAACTTTCACAATTTTTTGACCAATCAAAACTTCTTATTTTGAGATGATTTTTTAACACTTGTCAATAAATACATATATTTTATGATAGTGCAAAATTTTCAGAAAAACTTTCATCGATTAAATTTTAATCGAGGAGCGAAAGCTGACGTTACGAACACTTTTCAAACCTCCTTAAAGGTGAATTTTTCAAGTTTTAGACTTCCGATTTTTCAAAACTTCTCATAAATGAACTTCACATTTCAAAACATTTTCAAATCATTTTTCAAACTTTTATTAAACATTGCACATTTTACCATGATCGACCGATTTAAGCGATAAAATCAAATTCGTTCTTTCTCGAATTTCTCAATCGATCTTGGGCCACCCTTATGGTGTAAGTCCCAATCCTTTATGTACATACTTAGTTTACTTGTACATACTCAAATCCTCATTTTCAATATTCAAACATAAACAAATTTCTTCATTTGTTTTCGATTCGTTTGTTTATACCGATACCATTGGTATTGAAAGGAGAAGAGTTCCCTGTGAAACTTCTTTTAAACCTATGGGCCTCCCTCACGGTGTAAGTCCCATAACATTCTTTTGTGTACATAATATTTCTTTGTACATATCAAATTCTTTTCAAACACATACAAATTTCTATACGTACATGTCTGAGATACTTCTTATACTAAATCAGACAAACTTTGATCGTTTGTTTTACTCACTTGTGTATATACAAACCAAACCTTCTTTATGTACATACATAATCTTTTTCTTGTACATATCAAACTTTTATCTGTACATAACACAGATACTTCTTTTTCAAATACTTTTTATCTGTACATAATACAGATACCTTTTACAGATAAACTTCAAACAATCATTTAGTTTCATCTGTATATTTTACTTTGAATACCATTGATTTTGAAAGGAGCATTATTCCTGTGAAACTTCTTTCAAAATAAATGGGCCTCCTATAGTATAAGTCCCAACCCTCCTATGTACATCCATCTTTCTCTGTACATAAATACTCGTTCATGTACATATTCATTTCCTTGTACACTGATTCAAACTTGTAAATAATCGAAGTTCGCTCGTTTCAAAGCGTTCGTTCACGGACACTTGTTTATATTTCATAAAGCTGCGTAAATAAACATCATGCATTGTTTATATTTCCTTCATAAACTCTGTGAATACATATCACACACACACACACTTTTTGTTTATACAAGCTGTAATCATAACATAACAATTAGACTAATCAATAGGTTTCCCAGGTTCGACCTCGCTTGGGCTTTATACAAGACAATCCATCCCGACATGGGTTAGCCTCCTCTTGAGCTTCATGTAGAAAACTCTCCCCACGAGTTTAGCCTCCTCTTAGGCTATATAAGACACTCCCTGTTGAGTCGGCCTCCTCTTGGGCCGTTCAAAGAACTCCTCATTGAGTTTAGCCATCTCTTGGGCCTCATACAATGAAAGAGATAGGAAATCTCTTAACGACCTCTATTGGGTTTCCAATACAAAAGAATCTGCCTAAAGATAGAACCACGAAAGGATGGTTTCGGTGAAATCACTTTCAAATCCCGAGTAAAATTTCAGTGAAATTGCTCTTATTCAAAAAGGATGGTTCTCGGTGAAATCCCTTTTAACACAAAGCCATACCACTTCTCTTGAGCTTCATACAAGGACCCTCGATGACCCTTGGAATGCCTTCTCTTGGGCTAACAATACAAGGACCACGGGCTTCTTAAAAGCATCCTTTAATCCAATCAATTTCTCCTCGATTTAGACATCTATCATCTCTATGGAAGAAGTATCTCATCTATAACATCACGTCTGATTAAAACTTTTCAAACCTTTTGCAAAAAAAACATCTCTTAATTGTAAGTGGTAGCGCTTGTACAAACATAACACCCAATACTTACAGTTAAAAGATTCAATCATTCTTTTCAAACATCTTTCTTAAACATGTAAGTGGTAGCGGCTTGTACACTCAAGTAAAACACCTAATACTTACGATGAAAGATTTTAATCAATCAAACTTTAAAAATGTATGTGATGAAATAGATTAGATACATTTTCATTAAGATCATATTTGTCATCTCTTACTAACATCCGTTGCTTTCCACTAGCATAAGTGGGAACTACGATTGCTCGACTTTCTCAACATCCTTTTGAGAATACGTGGGAGCGAGGTCTCATCCTTGCCGAGCAAATTTCTATCTCCCTCGGACCAAACAAACCATAGAACCACCTGGTCTGAAATGCTCTGATTCCCACTAGGGATATGTGCGAAGATCACGGATCTTTGCGAGCACAATAATAACAAACACTAGAATCCCACATAATCTCTTGTTTCTTAAAATCCAAAACTTTCCCAATCATAGAAATAGCAATTAAAACACACAAACATATCAAGCGTATTCATATATAAAGGCGTAGATAACTACATATATTTAGGGTGCTCCATCTATTCCCTTCATATAACAATCCTTACTCGAGGGTCCCCGATCGTTGCGTCTGGTTGCGCTGGTGGTTACATACCAATATCAATGAGGGTATTCGACTTTCCCTTTTTCATAATCATTAAATCATCTTTCTTG